>JAJOZX010002262.1:0-5000 GCA_023014485.1 Bathynomus jamesi | reverse complement strand
CTTCGTCATTCAGTGTTCTTGTTAGTTCAATAGTTTTGAAAACATGTTTTGAGCCATTGACAAAAGACGTACTTTGCTTAATAGAAAACCACATTGGGATGTAGACCTTCATTATAAAAGAAGCAATGTTCATGAGGTTCTCAGATGGACTTACAGTTGAAACGTATAGACGAAGCAAACGATTTGCTGTAGTCAGCCATCGTGAATGTGCCATTTTGCCTGGACTACGATGAGCAAGATCTGGAGAGCAATATCCCTTTGTTATGGCCTGATGAATATCAATTAGATATTTTTGGTCGGTGCTAAGATCTTCACAGTCTACAGTTGGTTCCTCAGCATCAATCCTTTCAAACTCGACAATAGGAAGACTCTCACAGTTCTCTAATTCCCTGCCAATAGGACTGGTGAATCCGCGGGGGCCAGATGTTTTCCATCCAGCTTTGCAACTAAATGGCGTAATGGCAATTCATTGGCATGGAGCTGGCACACTAAATGTTGAACTGGCTTCTTCAGCTTCAATTCTATAAGCCTTATAACGCCTTCCTTTTCTCCAGTGTTGACTGCTGCACCATCGCATCCAATGGCAACAAGGTTTTCCAGGTTCATGTCATTATTTCCAATATACTCAAACATTCCTTTACATATTTCTTCAGCTGATCCAGAATTCACAGAATAATGGCCCAAATAATCTGAACCAGGTTCTCTCACTAAAGTGATATGTTCTTCTGTTACCTTCTTCTGATATACTTTGGACTCTTTTTTTTCTTGGAAGAGTGTAGAATCTTTTCGACCATCAAAATAGATTCCTCTGATTGGGACCTGATTTTGATCTTTCATAATTTCTGATCTCTTCTTTTGTCTTTCTCTTCTGATTTTACTCCTATCCACTACTTCAGATGTATTGTCAATAGAAACTTCTCCAATATCTTGCAATACTGCACTAACAATGAATGCTGCAGCTCGATCTGAAACTGCAGTCCTGTCACAAGCAGTAGCCACTGAAGGTAGATTTGTAGTTTTCCTTTTCTTGAATAATTGTTCTTCAGGTTGTTCGAGCTTTCTCTTCGAGCTAACTGGCTCTGGAAATGTATCGTCTGATATTTCGCCAGATTCACTTTCACTATTTGATGTCGATGATGATAATTCAACATTTGTATCCTGCAATTTCTCCTGTGAAGATTCTTTGGTGAGCCTCACAGCTTCTTTTTGCTTTCTTAGCAACGTAGATGCTTTTTTCTTTGAGAGTGTAATATCTACTCTATCAATAAACAGTTTTCTTTCACTCCTTTGATCTAAGAGGAACGTCACTTCTTCCTTTGGAACCGTTTTTTCTTTGGGACAAGAACATTGTGTTAGTACTTTGCACTTGCACGCTGCAATGTCAAAAAGTTTCGCGTGTGCTTCTTTTTTGAACATATCAATCTTTGCTTTGTAAGCTTCAGAATTTTTTTTGCTTTGGTATGGCTTCATAATGACACGATACTTTCCGTGGTAGCTTCTGAACATTGTTTCAATTCGCCTGTCTGACAGAATTGGGACGGAAGCACTTTCCCAAATTGTTTTCAATTTATCAACAACTTGTTCTAATATTTGAGATATTGAAGGATCTTTATTAGTATTCTGTTTCAAATCGTTTCTTACAAACAAGTAATATTTAAAAACTCCTTCGTATGTAGGAAGATTCCTGTGCCACAAATCTTCCCCCATACCAAACATGGGCATTCAGTTGAGGCCCTGGTTGATTTTGCACAAACTCGAGACATTTTGAAAGTATACAAATCTGAAAAAGAAAGAGCTAATATCAATTATACGTTAATTTCAGTTAATAGTACATGGCAAACTTAGGGCAACACAATACAGAAATGCAAAATATATAAGAAATATAGTTTAGACTATCTGAGTAACGCCAACAACAGAACACCCACCTGCTACGAGAGCGACAGCTACACTGAACCGAGGTACTCACGTGACAGCTGAGTGAGCTGACTATAGAAAACTGTTTTTAGAGAATAGAAACTTTTTTTAAAGGTTGACTGAGCTATTTTTATACAAGTGTGAATAAATTCTTGTCTATTGTGCATCGTGGACTCTTCTGTAATTATTGGTTAAAATCTGCTTTTTTCATTTTTTTTCAATATTGAAGGTCATTGTGGCACCTGAAGATATTAATGTTATGATTTTAAATTTATACCAGCTTATTTCCTCACTACTCCACACATTTTCCACACTAGCCAATTTGAAAATTCGAAAAATGAGTTTTTCACTCTGCCCTAATGTATATATGTATATATATGTAAAAAGCGAACAATGAACAATAGTTTTATGTTCGAATGTCCATTTTTACGTTAGAAGCCAAAATCGCAGAAGCGAGTTTTGGGTAAAATTTCGATTTGTAATAATGACTTATACACTATGACGTCACAAAATAACTTTATTCTCTTTACGTTCCCACTCTGTGTCTCTAATTCGTTCTTGTAAATCTTCCTAACAATGATTCGTACTATACGTACAAATTCAATAACTATGACGTCACATTTTCCCGTCATTAATTTCCCTTCATCATATCTCTAGCATTCAATGTATGAAAATTTATATATCATCATAATAAAAACTGTACACCGGATAGAAGTCATTATTTATGTTATGTAGTATAAATATAACTATTATTCGACCATATCCCCGCCCCCATACGTCCATATTTTAGCTTGACCGCTATCCTTAATTTTATTACTTATTCATTCATCTACCTATTGTCTACTTATGCCCTATCAACTTATCAGTCTATTTTTACTCGTGTCAATCTATGAAACGCAAAACCTTTGCCTTCGTTCGGGAACGCGAAAAAACGTTCTCGTATTATTTTTTTCATTTTTATTTTTAATTATTTGACCTCCCGAGGTGAACTCTAGACAATGCTTAGTAAGTTATTATCAGAAATTCCACTCATCACAGCATAATTTGAACGCTTCTAAGATAAAAAAGGTCTACTTTCGCTTTGATTCGAATTTATAACATTATAGCATATTATTTCGTAAAATAAATTATCCCGTAAGTGCCATGTACTTTGTATTATATTTCTAACATCTTAATTGTCTATTAATATGAAACACTGTAAAAACAAGACAAAGTTATAGTAACTGTTTAATTATAATTAACTGTAATACTTTAAATTAACAATTTGCTAAAATTGTAATTAAATGTAATCCTTTAATATAATGTAATTGATGTAATGTACTTTAATGAAACTGTACTGAACAATAACTTGTAATGTACTTCAGTAAAACTAATTAAATGTAATGATTTAATTTATAATGTAAGAATATACTTTAATGGAATTGTAATTAAAACAATAATAAGTGAATATGAATTAATTGGTAGTTGTAATCCATAATTGTAATCGTAATTGTAATGAACCAAAATTAATACGTACTCAGTCATGTACTCAAAATTGTGCTTATGTGCTAATACGAAATAATATCGCCTCCATAAATGTCAAATCAGCGATACTACTGTTCTTTTTTATTTTTTTATTTTTTATTCTTTTTAGTTGAAATCATGTGTTTAAAAAGGGGGGAAACTTAACCTTCGATTGTCTCCCCCAAACATTAGACTATATTATGCATGTACCATCTTCATTTAAGACACTTCTAGATTGCTCTTCTCATTAGACATCTTCTCATTAGACTTCTTCAGATTAGCACTTCATCGGGAGGGGGCAGAAGCCCCTTGCCTCCTTAACTTAAGTATTTTTAGATTCCGGCCTGAGCCATGGTCGAAAGAGGTCGAACCTCTACCCCTTGTAATTCAGAGTACCAACTGTAATTTTTAAGAAGTAAACCACCCTTTAAGAAGTTTTTATCTTTTTCCTTCGAGCCGGGCTCGCTTCAGAACTTAGTCAGAAAAGTCGATAATTATAAAAGAAAAGAATTAACAGAGTGTCGACCCCCTAAGGCGACCGAAAAGAATTATAGAAAAGTATAAAGAAGAAACATCCGTTGCAGCCTCCTAACTAGAACCCCCTTCGAATCCGAACCGACAAAGGGCCATAAAGGGGGGGGTTAACATATATATATGTATATATATATATAGATAGATATACACACCTTGTTACCTTGATTTAGCTTCCACCCGATTTGTTCATTCTGACAAAGGTCAAGCTTGTCACTCTAACTTAGACCTACAGTTATATGTGGAATCCGAGTTCTTAAGAACTGTGCTTCTGTGTTGACACCCTGCCCAGGTAAACTCTTTAGTCTTTGTCTTTCATCTGCTTCTTTTCCTTCTTGCTGCAAGTTCGCATTTATTCAGTCTGTCCCAAAGAAGGGTGACCGCTATCAACCTTCCAACTATCGTCCAATTGCTTTAATTTCTTACCTTTCTAAATTTTTGAATCTATCCTTAATAGGAAGGTTCTTAAACACCCCCCTTCCACAATCTCCTTTCAGATCGTCATTATGGGTTTCGCAAGGGACATCTGGCGATCTTCTTGCATATGTCTCTGACTCTTAGTTATCCTCCTTTCGGAATTTCGGTGAAACTTTTGCTATTGCGCTTGACATATCAAAAGCTTTTGATAGAGTGTGGCACAAATCTTTAATTTCGAAACTGCGCTCGTTCCGTTTCTCTTGTTCTATATGTGCCTTTATCTCTAATTCTTTTCTGGCCGATCAATAGCAGCGGTTGTAGATGGCCACTGTTCCTTTCCTAAAGTTATTGAAAGTGGCGTTCCTCAGGGTTCTGTCTTTTCACCCACTCTTTTCCTTTTATTTATTAATGATCTTTTAATTCGCACTTCCTGTCCTATTCACTACTGTGCCAATGATTCCACACTTCACTTCTCCACCCGCTTCTCAAAGCGTTCCTCTCAACAGTCACTCCATGATTCGCGTAGTACGGTTATGGAGCACCTGACGTCTGATCTTTTTCAATACCTGAAAAACTCTACTCGTCACAATCTTCCACACAACTATCCCCTTACCTTCAGCAGCACACAACTCAAT
>JAJOZX010002261.1:515000-700147 GCA_023014485.1 Bathynomus jamesi | reverse complement strand
GACCTACAGTTTAACGTGGAATTCGAACCACGCCCCATCAGCAGCACAACGTCTTAACCACTAGGCCACTTAGGGTACCCATTTATCTATAACCACTTTCTTTAGTGTGGAAGGATGAACAGCTGGGTTTTGCTGCGCGCCGGCTGCCGTCGGGTCTCGAACCCGAGGCCGATGGATTCGTAGTCAGCGACGCTAACCACACACACACATAATTATATATATATATATCTATATATATAAGTCGATTGACTTAATTGACCTTAGAATATGTCTTTATACCCCCTGCATATGACCTCAAAATGCCCTTGAAATTGGTCGTATTTAAAAAATTTCTCGGGGGTTTACAGCGGCCCCCCTCCCCCCGAACCCGCCAGTTGGATCGGTTCGCCCCCGCCCCCCTTTATGGCCTGTATATATATCATCTCCCAGAATTGTATTTCAGAAAGTTGGTAAGCCTACCGATACCTCGCATAAGCCATATACAACTTGATCAGGAAATTATTAAGCGTGACATAATTTGTTTCCATGGCGACAAAAATGCCTCGTAGACACACCAATTATCATGCATGTAAACTCTGTAACACAAAATAAAAATGTATCATATCAATTGTCTTCGCATAAAATCTGCTTTATCATGTTCATTTTTCACGTGTTAATAATTCCAAATTTGGAGTTAATTAGTTCAGCTTCACAATTATTTACGTCATTGTAAATTGTAAAAACCAATGTATTTACTTTATTATTAATATAATAATAATAAAAATTATTCAAAGTTATTATATTTGCCCTTGACCGAATATGAGTTTGACAAACACGTAAGACTGGCATTTAGCTTAAATTAACCGCGCGTTCATAGGCGCTAATGTAAATAAAAAGAAAATAGTTATTTACATAAAAAATAGTAAGGATTTGTTTCACTGTCAATAAAACGAATGCTAAAAAGCTGTTCCCTCTTACGAGTAGGTAAACTTCATTTTTAATGCACTGTACATAATGATGATGTGGTATTTCGCTGACAACCAAAAGAGTACTTTACGCCAACCATTCGGTTTTCGTTAAAAAAATTATAAATGTAAATACATTTTATGTAAATTTGAAGGGAAGAATAGTATTAAATTAATAAAAGAACATCAAAGGTACTGACATCTAGTCGGTTCACTCGCCCATGGAATTTTTAAGTCCGTATAGAACTCAATATTTACTTTAAGCTCACGAGCCACTTCAATTTTGGGTGCAACTTCACAATATGGAGTAGCTGCCCTTGCAGGATGTGAAGCTCAAAATTTCGATAGCTATGGTATTTTATTAAATTTATGGTTTCACAGGCTTTTCCTCGATTTTACAAGAGTATGAAATTTGGTACAAACGTGGTTTGACTAAATAGAAGAAGGCTTTGGGAACGTCTTATCCATCCTCAGTTGATTGGTTGGTCAGTGGTTAAAGAATTCAGAGTGACATAATGTCGTTGACATAATGTACATTGAGCTAGTCGTCTGGAGTTGTTGTTGTTGTTGTTGTTTAGCCGATCAGCCCACCCTGATCGAGCAAGCCGGCAGCACGCAGGTAACCGATCGCCCTCTCCGGAGTGGACCAGAGGTTCAGCGCACTCGTGATGTTGTGTTGTGTTCGTTGTTGTGCTAGAGCGGTACAGTCCGTCATAATGTGTTCAATTGTTTGTGGTGTGTCTTGGCACAGGTGGCAGGTGTCGTCTATGGAGTTGTCTAGTCTGTGTTTATATGTCCATAAGTTGGGGTGATGTCCACATCGGAATCGTGCTAAGTTAACTCGATCCGATCTGCTCAGGCTGATCTCTGACCTGTTAATGGGCGGCGGCTTCGCACCTAGGACCGCATTCGGACCGAGTCGTGTCAGTGCTTTGTGGGTTAGGTGTGTGTGTATGTGTTTTCTGTACTGTGTGATGTCTGTGGGGCGTGGTATGGAATGGAGTATTTGGTTATAATGTCTCTCTGGTGTTACCTTAATGGTGCGAGGTGTTGGTGCATGATTGTACATGTAGTGGCAAGGGTGTTGTGGGTTAGTTGTCGCTGCTGCCATGAATTGTGTTCCCCTCATGTCTAAATGTTCCCTAACTTTTAGTATTTTTGTTTCTGTGTGCAGGTGTTCTATTGGTGTTGTTTGAGTGCATCCTGTAATGATACGAAGTGCGTTGTTTTGTATTGTTTGTAAGGTGTTTATGTGTGTGTTTGAGATAATGGGTGCCCAGCATGGGCTAGCATAGTCCATAACTGAGCGAATATATTGTTTGTAGATGAGTGATGTTGTTTCCTGCTGGTGTCCAAAGTTTGTGCCTGTTAGTACCCTAAGCGTGTTAAGTCTTGACGTACATTTGTTTTTAATGTCCTGAATGTGGTTTGCAAAAGATAATGATGTGTTGTATGTGACACCTAGTATTTTGGTTCTGTGAGTGTGTGGAATGTTGATGTTGTTTAGTGTAAGTTGTGGAATTACCTGGTGTTCTTTTGTGTTGCTTGTAAGCAAGGTGATGGTTGATTTTGTGGGCGCTACTTTGAGTCTATTGTGTGTGAGCCAGTCTTGTATACTGTTTATGTATGTTTGTAGGTTATTTGTAGCGGTGTCGATGTTGTTGTGGGTGGATGTTAGAGTGATATCATCTGCATATGATGATAAGGTAAGCTTGTTATCTATGGGTGTTGGAATGTCATGCATGTATAAGTTGAAGAGTGTTGGTGAGAGAACAGAGCCTTGAGGGACCCCGTTCGGAAAAAGCTTGTTTTTGGATGACTTGCCATTAAATGTGACATGTGAGTATCTTCCTGAGAGATAGTTGCTCAGCCACCTTTTGGTGTTATTGTGCATGTTTGTGTTGAGTATTTTGTTTATGAGAGGGAAGCGTGGGATAGCATCAAATGCTTTACTAATGTCTATTGTTGCTAATAGTGTACGTTGAGCTGGTCTTCTAGAGTTGATGCCATCCATGATGTGCTGCGTCAGGTTAGTGAGTAATGTCGTGGTTGAGTGGTGAGGTCTGAATCCATGTTGAGTAGGCGATAGTGGTATGTGTGGGTTGGTGATTTGTAAGATTAGTCTTTCTGTTACTTTGGAAGGTGTGCATAGTAAAGTAATGGGTCTATAGGAAGCTGGTTCTGTTGGATTTTTGTTTGGTTTGAGTAGTGTAATAATTTTACCTTGTTTCCATATGTCAGGAATAATACAGTGTTGGTATGAATATGTGCTGATATTTGTGAGAGCTAGTATTCCTTGTGGGCCCAAGTGTTTAAGGTGTATGTTAGATATGTTGTCTGGTCCAGTAGCCTTCGAATTTTTAATGTTTTTGATGATCTTGGTGGTCTGGTCTGTATTGAAGGGTGTAATGGTCGTGTCGAGTCTGTAGGTTTTCTTGTGTCTGGCTGTTTGTTTGTCTGCGTGTTTCTGGTTGTTGTCTCTGTTTAAGTGACTTATCTTTGCGTAGTGATTAACTAGAATGTTAGCTTGTTGTGTGTATGTTGGAATATTATTTTGGCTGCGACAGATAGCCGCGTGTGAGGTGTGAATGCCGCTGTTAGAGTGGGTAATGCTGTTTATAGTCTTGTATAGCCTGTATGTATATGTGGAGTGGTTTAGTGTTGTTATGAATTCCCTGAATGTTTCTGTTTGTTTTTCTTTGAGTTTGTTGTTTATTTCTGTGTTGAGCTGTTGTATCTGCTGCTTTATGGCTTCTGTGTGTGGTGTTTGTGTGTTATGTTTGAGGTTGTTACGTTGCCTTATGAGGTGGGCTATTTCTCTAGTGTAATTTGGGTTGTATTTCCTAATGTTGCCCTTGGGTATGTATTTGTTTGCATTATTGATAATCTGATTAAATGTCTTGAGTGTTGTATCGATGTTTATGATGGGTGTGCTGTTTAATGTGGTGAATTGTTCCTCAGTCTGTATTTTGAACTGTTCCCAATCAGCTTTCTTGTAATTTCTGTAAGTGTGCCTAAGGCTGTTGGGGCAGAGTGTAGAATGTGTTGTAATGATGATGGGCAGGTGGTCTGATGACAGTTGTTTTTCTGTTCTCCATTGTGTATGTGTTGCTAGTGAGGGGGAACAGAACGTTATGTCTGGGGAGGAGTTTGAGTATCCTGCTTGATGTGGTATGTGTGTATGTTCTTCTGTATTGTTAAGAATGAAGAGGCTGTTTAGTTGTGTGGCTATGTTGGCGCCTCTGGTGTTGTTTTGGTTGTGCAGGTACCAACTAGTGTCTTTGGCGTTGAAGTCTCCTCCTAAGATGACATTAGTGAGAGAGGCAAGATTGTGTAACTGTGGATTGTAATTGGCTGGCACCTGAGGTGAACTATCTGGTGGGATGTAAATGTTGATTAGTGTGGTGTTGTGTTTTTGCGCGTGTTTTAATGTTAACTGCCTGTATTTCTATCGTGTTATCTGCTTGGATTGTGTTTGTAATGTTTTGGGTAGCATCAGTGTAGCTAATGCTTTTACGTATGTAAGTGATGAGTCCACCCCCGTTACCCCCAGTACGATCTTGACGGATCGCCGTGAAGTCAGGGATGGTGGGTGTTTTGTGTGTGCGTTTTAGTTTTGTTTCTTGTATAAGTGCTATGTGAATGTTTTGTTTGTGTACGAATTCCCTAAGCTGCATGATTTTGTTTGTGAGGCCATCTACGTTGTACTGTAATATGTTAATATTATACTTCTGTATGTGTCTCATGGTGCTATTGTGTCTATGTCTTTGTGTATGGTGACATGTGTAAGTTGTAGTGGGGCCTGGATTAGTCTTAATGTCGCCAGAGAGTAAGAGTAGTTCGGGGAGCACGCAATTGTTCCCTGTAATTGAAAAAATAGCACGCTGAGAATAGGTCCGGCCCCGGGAGCCGATCGGCACTCTGACCGTGCCACGCAACAGGCCGTCGACTGCCAGTCTGGCCAACCGTAGACAGCCCGCTGCACGGAGATTTGAGGAAGTTTGGCCACCAGCGCGTTGATGTTTTGGTTTGACGTCGCCTCTTCGCGTTGACGTGTCCTGCGCTGGAGGATGCAGCCACTGTTTAGAAGCTTCCTCGTCAGCTGCTAACACTTTTTTCACGTTGTTCTCGCTACCAATCAGGTAGGTACTTTACTTATGCGAACTTTCTTCAGAGTTTCTTCATATACTGTGAATATCTTCAGAGTTTCCTCGTTAATGAATCTGATACTTCTGGAGTTGATGCCATCTATGATGTGCTGCGTGAGGTTAGTGAGTAATGTCATGGTTGAGTGGTGAGGTCTGAATCCATGTTGAATAGGCGATAGTGGTATGTGTGGGTTGGTGATTTGTAAGATTAGTCTTTCTGTTACTTTGGAAGGTATGCATAGTAAAGTAATGGGTCTATAGGAAGCTGGTTCTGTTGGATTTTTGTTTGGTTTGAGTAATGTAATAATTTTACCTTGTTTTCATATGTTAGGAATAATATAGTGTTGGTTGTTGTTGTTGTTGTTGTTTAGCCGATCAGCCCACCCTGATCGAGCAAGCCGGCGGCACGCAGGTAACCGATCGCCCTCTTCGGAGTGGACCAGAGATTCAGCGCACTAGTGATGTTGTGTTGTGTTCGTTGTTGTGCTAGAGCGGTACAGTCTGTCATAATGTGTTCAATTGTTTGTGGTGTGTCCTGGCACAGGTGGCAGGTGTCGTCTATGGAGTTGTCTAGTCTGTGTTTATATGTTAGTAAGTTGGGGTGATGTCCACATCGGAATCGTGCTAAATTAACTCGATCCGATCTGCTCAGGCTGATCTCTGACCTGTTAATGGGTGGCGGCTTCGCACCTAGGACCGCATTCAGACCGAGTCGTGTCAGTGCTTTGTGGGTTAGGTGTGTGTGTATGTGTTTTCTGTACTGTGTGATGTCTGTGGGGCGTGGTATGGAATGGAGTATTTGATTATAATGTCTCTCTGGTGTTACCTTAATGGTGCGAGGTGTCGGTGCGTGATTTTACATGTAGTGGCAAGGGTGTTGTGGGTTAGTTGTCGCTGCTGCCATAAATTGTGTTCCCCTCATGTCTAAATGTTCCCTAACTTTCAGTATTTTTGTTTCTGTGTGCAGGTGTTCTATTGGTGTTTGAGTGCATTCTATTGGTTGTTTGAGTGCATCCTGTAATGATACGAAGTGCGTTGTTTTGTATTGTCTGTAAGGTGTTTATGTGTGTGTTTGAGATAATGGGTGCCCAGCATGGGCTAGCATAGTCCATAACTGAGCGAATATATTGTTTGTATATGAGTGATGTTGTTTCCTGCTGGTGTCCAAAGTTTGTGCCTGTTAGTACCCTAAGCGTGTTAAGTCTTGACGTACATTTGTTTTTAATATCCTGAATGTGGTTTGCAAAAGATAATGATGTGTTGTATGTGACCCCAAGTATTTTGGTCCTGTGAGTGTGTGGAATGTTGATGTTGTTTAGTGTAAGCTGTGGAATTACCTGGTGTTCTTTTGTGTTGCTTGTAAGCAAGGTGATGGTTGATTTTGTGGGCGCTACTTTGAGTCTATTGTGTGTGAGCCAGTCTTGTATACTGTTTATGTATGTTTGTAGGTTATTTGTAGCGGTGTCGATGTTGTTGTGGGTGGATGTTAGTGTGATGTCATCTGCATATGATGATAAGGTAAGCTTGTTATCGATGGGTGTTGGAATGTCATGCATGTATAAGTTGAAGAGTGTTGGTGAGAGAACAGAGCCTTGAGGGACCCCGTTCGGAAAAAGCTTGTTTTTGGATGACTTGCCATTAAATGTGACATGTGAGTATCTTCCTGAAAGATAGTTGCTCAGCCACCTTTTGGTGTTATTGTGCAGGTTTGTGTTGAGTACAGTATTTTGTTTATGAGAGGGAAGCGTGGGATAGCATCAAATGCTTTACTAATGTCCAGGTCCGGCGCCAGCCTATTTGGCGCCCCCACCCGCCTCCCACTTCACGATTGGGTTTGCCCACAAAGTAATCAAGGTACCATATTGAAGAAACTATTTGCCTTACACTGATCTATTTTAATTTGCTAATACATACATTTATTATAAAATTATAAAATCATTTCACAGTTCAAGAAAGTGTCATGACCAATCAAAACAGCGAGTAAAGCGAGGCATATGTAGTAACAAATCAGAACGCTCAAAAGTGCTAAAATATGCGTGCAAAAAGGACATATCTACTGTTTTTTCCAAGCAAGAAGGGCATATGTCACATAAAAACAGTTATTAGCTTATTGACGACTCCCGGAACTCATATTAAGCCGTAAATAAGCCGAGTCGCTTATTGACGACTCCCGTCTGTGCGCGCAACATTTTTAAATCGCTTATTTACGACTCCCGTCCCTACCTAAAGGGTTAAAGGTCGTGATAGTGAAAGTTCTATAATGACCCAATAAGATGAATAAGTTAATTATGTAAATATCAGTCAAGCTAAACTGGTGTACATACGTCGTACAACCTTTCATAATTTGTCTATGCTTCTCATTCCTTCATTATTTTTTTCATGTTGTTCTTACATAATACTATCAGACGTGCACAGGGCGGGAGGCGCTGGCGCCCCCCAGATCTTTAGGCGCCCTTAGCATTTACTAACCTCGCCTAATGGAAGCGGCGGCCCTGCTAATGTCTATTGTTGCTAATAGTGTACGTTGAGCTGGTCGTCTGGAGTTGATGCCATCCATGATGTGCTGCGTGAGGTTAGTGAGTAATGTCGTGGTTGAGTGGTGAGGTCTGAATCCATGTTGAGTAGGCGATAGTGGAATGTGTGGGTTGGTGATTTGTAAGATTAGTCTTTCTGTTACTTTGGAAGGTGTGCATAGTAAAGTAGTGGGTCTATAGGAAGCTGGTTCTGTTGGATTTTTGTTTGGTTCGAGTAGTGTAATAATTTTACCTTGTTTCCATATGTCAGGAATAATACAGTGTTGGTATGAATATGTGCTGATATTTGTGAGAGCTAGTATTCCTTGTGGGCCCAAGTGTTTAAGGTGTATGTTAGATATGTTGTCTGGTCCAGTAGCCTTCGAATTCTTAATGTTTTTGATGATCTTGGTGGTCTGGTCTGTATTGAAGGGTGTAATGGTTGTGTCGAGTCTGTAGGTTTCTTGTGTCTGTTATTTTATTTATTTGTTGGGTTCAAAATCCCAGCTGAGCCGTGAACGGCCAAATTCTAAAGGGCCAGTTCTACCTGAAGCCCAAGTTAAGCTAAATTAAAACTTACGGATTTGAGATCCTATTAGGTCCTACCTCACTGTAACCTCAGGGTTGCTGACTCGATGCGGGCCTACCTTAGACCTTTGTTACATGAATTTAATATAAACAAAAGGGGTACTATTTATGGTCTTCTTTCTCAACCTTGCAACAACAACGCAACCTGGACTATTGCACGATGCAACAATCTTGTATCTAAACAACCAAACTGAATTGCAAGAGAGCTCTCTAACAGACCACACCCTGTACGTACGACATCCCACAAACGAGTAGAAAGAACGCACAGCGCCCCAAAATGATGCCAACAGTGTGACCAAACAATGATGCCACAAGAGCTCAAAAATGCTAGCTCTAAATTAAGTTAATTTTTCACTAACCTTACAATTATGAGATGGATATATATACACCTTAACTTAATATATACAAGCAATGCTGCATCAATCAGCTTAGTCATCATATCGCCTTGGGACAACAATGGTTCTTCCTCTTCTAGATTTTCTAACACCCCACCGAAGAGGCATTGTTGTCATTACCTTCTGCAAGGTTAGCCAAGCCTTCTCCATGAGGCTGTAACTCAAATGTTTCATCTTGACTATCTGTGTTTTTGCTGATTTCTAAAGCATAGAGTTTTTGTATAGGTCTCTTTAACTTTCCTCCTGAAGTCTTTACCAGTGCAGACCTAACTAAATTGTCTTTGCCAACAAACAACTCTTCAATTATGCCAAGCTTCCAGCATTGCCTTGGTCTTTCATCCCCAATCATTACCACTTCTCCCACCTTGATACAATTTGCATTGGAGCCCTTTACCTTGCCTGATGGGTAATAATTGAGTTCTGGCAAGTATTCCATCTGCCACCTCTTCCATAACTGATCTTGTAGCTCTTCAAGGTACCTGAACCGTCTGGTTAACTCTCCTTGATTGCTCTGGATAGGCTGCAAGTCTTCTGGCACACTGGGGTTTGATGTTAATCGTTTACCACAAAGAAAATGATTTGGTGTCAATGGCTCTGCATCCTGCATACTGTTGTAAACAAAAGTGATAGGCCTACTGTTCACCATTGCTTCTACTTCACATAAAACAGTAGAGAATTCTTCTTTGCTCAAATGAGCATTAGCTAAGTTTCTTTAATGGACACTTTACACTTCTCACTAGCCTTTCCCAAAATCCACCCCACCATGGTGCTCTCTCAACAATAAACTCCCACTGTATCCCTTGGTGTGAAAAGTAGGATTGGAATCCTTCCTCTTTTAGCAAGGACCAAACTTCTTGGAGTTCCTTTGCAGCCTTTTTGAAGGTTTTTGCATTATCCGATATGATTTTATTTGGGAAACCCCTTCTGTTCACAAACCTTTTAAAGGCCAAAAGAAATACATCACTACTTAAATTGCTTACCAACTCCAAATGGATTGCTCTGGTGGTAGCACATGTGAAAAGACATATATAACCTTTGTTAGACTCCCCTTGCTCATAGACATAGACTGGACCTGCAAAGTCTACTCCCACTACATCAAATGGGGCAGTATAGACACACCGTTCTCTTGGAAGTGGAGCCACCTTTTCATAATAAGGCTTTGCACTCCAACGCTTGCAAACCACACATTTATGCAAGACCTTTTTTACTACTTGTCTAATTTTGGGAATCCAAAACTGTTGTCTGATCTCTATTATCACTTCTCTAACTCCAGCATGTAACAGCTTATGATGAGTATCCAGGATCAAAAGGTCCACAAAGTGCCCCCCAGAAGGTAGCAAGATTGGATGTCTTTTCTCCTCTGGAAGCCCAGAAAACTGTAGTCTACCTCCTACTCTCAATAAATCCTGATCTAAAAACACATCCAAACCCTTGAGAGCAGAATGTGTTGGTAGAACCTGTAATGGATGGCTGGTGAGCAATTCCCTCTCTTCACCAAATTTTTCCTTCTGCACATATACCACCCAGTATTTTCTGGCTTGCTGAATCTCATTACTGCTCAGAATTCCTTCCCTTCTTGTTTCTCCCTTAATGTTGTTGGTAAATCTATATACCCATGCTGTCACTCTTAGCAATCTTTTCAGACTGATAATGTCCTCAAGCCTCAATATGGGGTCCTGCTGCATAACTTGACAACTGTTCACAGCGCATTTTCTCACCTCACTCACCCATACTTCTTCAGCCTGGCATTCTCCTACAATAGGCTGATTAGAAGGCCAGTTTTCACTTCCAAGTTTTAGCCACTCTGGCCCATTCACCACAAACTTGACTGTGCAAGATCTTTCACTGAAATTCCTCGTGTTGGTAAATCAGTGGGGTTTTGGGTGCCTGGACAATGCTTCCATTGCTTGGGATCTGTGTGCGCTTGAATTTCCTCCACCCTATTGGCAACAAATGGTTTCCATTTCCTTGCCTGGCTTCTTAACCAGTGCCAAACTATAGTGGAGTCTGTCCAATAATAGCTTGGAATTTCAGAGAGGGCCAAAGACTTTTGCACTATAACTGCAAGCCGACTAGCAATAACTGCACCCATCAATTCCAACCTTGGAACAGAAAGCCTTTTCAAAGGTGCTACTCTGCTCTTTGCAGCAACCAACCTGCAACTTACTTCCTCTTGCAATGCGCCTCTTATATAAATACAAGTTGCATAGGCTTCCTCACTTGCATCACAAAAGATGTGCAGCTCCAAATTGTCTGGACTATTGTTCAACTCTCCAAAGTACCATCTTGGGATTTCAATGTCTCCAAGATGTGCCAATTCTTTGAACCAATATTTCCACCTTACCACCATATGATCAGGTAACTCTTGGTCCCAACCAAGTCCAATTTCCCAGAGGCTCTGAAACCAAATTTTTGACTTTATCACAAATGGAGCCAGGAATCCAAGAGGATCAAAGACCTTTGAAGCCAAACTAAGAGCTGTACGTTTCGTCCACCTTGTCTCATTCTCAGCCAGCTCTACTAAAGATTTCCCATTGAAGGTAAACAAATCATCATCTTGCTGCCAAACAATGCCTAGCACCTTTGCGTCTATTGCCCACAACTCCTTAATACCAGAATCCTCAATACTTTCTGCTGCATCAGGTACTACACAGGAATGACTCATAAACTCTTGTAATTGCGAATGATTGGTCTGCCATTTTCTAAGCTCCATGCCAGCCTCCCTCATTATAGCTCTAGCCTCCATGAATATCTGTTTAGCCATTTCTGTATTATCCACGGAACACAGCAAATCATCAACATAAAAATTTTTCCTTATGTGTTCAATAGTGTTAGGATAGACTTCAGAATATTTCTTAAAATGGTACTGCATAGTAGCTGCCAACAGAAATGGACTAGAGCTGAGGCCAAACAACACTGACTTCATTCTATATGCTTGAACCTTAGGTTCATTTTCCAACAAGTCTTTCGTATCCACCCACAGATACCTTACTGCATCTCTGTCCTCTGGTTTTAACTTTATCCGCAAAAAGGCTTGCTTCACATCTGCAGTCAATGCTACTCTACCAAACCTGAATCTCAGTAACAAGGAAAATAAATCTGCATTTAAATTTGGCCCAGCATCCAAACAGTCATTCAAGGACACACCACCTTTGTCCTTGGCTGAGCCATCAAAAACTACCCTCAGTTTGGTGGTAGTTTTGTCTCGCCGTACCACTGAATGGTGTGGCAGATAATGTGCCTCCTGGCTCACCAGCTCACCTTGCACCCTTTCAGCATAGCCCTCCCTTACATAACTTAGGATGGCCTCATTGTATTCAATTAACAACAACTCATTTTTTCTTAGCCTGTACAATGAAGTCTCCAACCTCCGATTAGCTAGCTGAAGGTTTGAACCGGGTTTGCAAGAATCCTTCCATGGTAGGCCAACTTCATAGCAACCATCTCTAAACCCAATCCCTTTTTCAAATTGCTCTAAAACATCATTGTTCACTGTACTTGACTGTTTGTCCTTTATGCCAATGGATTCAAGTTCCCAAAACGCTTTCAAATGCCTTTCCAAACCATGGCTGTTCTCCTCAATCTTAACAAAAAGAGCCTTAATTTCCATTTCATTGCAATAGCTACCATGTACAGTAGCATCCAGCCTAGCTTACTTTCAATAGCTACTGGGCCTTGAGAAGTACGGACAATATTACCAGTGATGAAGTCCCAATAATAGTCAGCTCCAATCAAAAGACTAATATCTTCTGTTCCTTCAAACGTATTATTGCCCAAATTAATTCCTTTAACTTGCAATTCTTGGACACATGCCATATCTAAACAAGTAGTGACTGGAGCACAAAGTTCCTCAATCTCTACAGCTTGGACCTTGATAGTGGGACTTTGCGGTAACAACCCCTTAACCAAAACTTCTACCTTCTTAAATTTGGTTCGGTTTTGAACGGAACCCCCAAACCCAGAAATTCTTAAATTTTCCCTCTTAAGTTCTTTAAACTTCAATTTTCTGGAAATTCTGGTCTTAATAAAACTACACTGGCTACCACTATCAAACAACACTCTTACAGTAGCTTCTCCCTCATTCCCAATTAATAAGGCTGCAGTTGTTTGCAATAATCCCCCTTTACTTTTACTCCCTTGCATAGCAGTGGCATGTGCCACTGATGTCTCTACTTCTGGGGTAGGCCTACTAGGAGTGTTTTCACACAATAATGGCTGATGCCTACCATGACATTTTTTGCACAAAATTTTAAACTTACAAAACCTTGCTCTATGACCTTTCAAAAACATTTAAAACATGCTGTGGACTTAGTTACCCTGTCCTTTCTCTCCTCAAGGGGTAAAGCCTCAGCCACCTCACATTTATATGACTTGTGGTTGCCTTCGCAAAATATGCATTCCTCGATTCCCTTTAATTTATTCTCAGAGGATGCATGTAGAGCTGACACTGTACCTGGGCTATTCCTTTTTGTGGAAACTTTGGTGCTGTGCCTGCCTTTGTCCCCTTGTTTACCATCCCACTGTGCAAACTCAACTCCCTCTCGTCTTGCTAATTCTGTGCCTAAAAGACTTAACATCTGCTTAAGGGGGATGTACACATGTTCTGCAGTGTCCCCTACTTAATTCAAGCAAAATTGAGCTAGGCAATTTAGACTCCAGTGTAGGAACCAACATTATACCATACCTTTCCATTCCTACACCCAAGTTGTCCAGGGACCTAGTTCTAATTTCAAATTCACCATATAACTGCCGTAACTCCTTGACACTATTAGGATTATTAATAGGAGGTATAGCTAAAAGTGCACGGAGGTGGCTTTTAATTAAGATCTCTGGCTTACCAAACCGTTTCTTTAATATATCCCAAGCCACATTATAATTAGCCTCTGTTAATGCCAATCCTGCTATAGTCTTTGCTGCCTCCCCTTCCAAGAGGGACCGCAAATAATTAAACTTCTCCACGGCACTTAACACTTGACTAGAATGAACTGCTGATTGAAAACTGTCTGCCCATCTTCGCCATTCCTGAATACTCCCAGAAAATGTTTTGAGTACAAGCCTCGGTAATTGAACTACAGATCTGTTAACCTTAACTTCACAAACATCATTTGTTGCGTGTTGTGTTTCATTATTAGACCTGGTCTCTAACTGTACTGAGCTGCTAAACTCTTTTGCTCGGAGGCCTACTTTAATTATATCATCAATAATCTCTTCAAAGTAAATTATGTTATTTTCTATTTCATCCTCTTCTATAAGAGCCTCAATTTTAACATTTACCTCACTTAGAGCAACCTTTTTAGTTTCTAATATGGAAAGCTGCGCAGTCACTAAGCGTAAATCCTCTTGCTCTATGGCAGAATCTATAGTAGCAATGACCTTTGTAATTAGACCTTTGTAGGCGCTTCTCCTTTTTATAAATTTGTTCAATTCAGATGCACTCATCTTCAATGCAAACAACAATTGGGCTCAATGCCAAATAAGCTGAATTGGCAGAAATACTTAACCGAACTGATCAAACGCAAATTTTACTTTCAAATAAACTGAATTGCTAGGTGGGGTACTAACCAACACCAGTATGGAATACCAAATTTTCCACCCAAGTAACTGGCGCACTGGTCTGCAACCTTCGCCTACGAATAATAAACCAAATTAACCAAACTGGTAAATGTAGGCCAAAAACAACGACAGATAAGTGGCCAAGTTTCGCAATTGGGCAACCAAACTTTCTACCCTGTGACCTTAATTCAATAATAACCCAAAATTAACCAAACCGGTAAAATGTAGGCCAAAACAACGACAGACGACTGGCCAAGTTTCGCAATTGGGCAACCAAACTTTCTACCCTGGGACCTTAATTCAATAATAACCCAAAATTAACGAAACCGGTAAAATGTAGGCCAAACGACGACAGACGACTGGCCAAGTTTAGCAATTGGCGACCAAACTTTCTACCCTGGGACCTTAATTCAATAATAACCCAAAATTAACCAAACCGGTAAAATGTAGGCCAAAAACGACGACAGACGACTGGCCAAGTTTCGCAATTGGGCGACCAAACTTTTTACCCTGGGACCTTAATTCAATAATACTCAACCCATCTAGGCCTAACTTGGGCTACAATTTGCACAATCAGAACTTTGCCGAAAAATAGTCACTGACTCAGTCTTGGGGTAGAATCCGGTTCTGAAGGACCATGTTATTTTATTTATTTGTTGGGTTCAAAATCCCAGCTGAGCCGTGAACGGCCAAATTCTAAAGGGCCAGTTCTACCTGAAGCCCAAGTTAAGCTAAATTAAAACTTACGGATTTGAGATCCTATTAGGTCCTACCTCACTGTAACCTCAGGGTTGCTGACTCGATGCGGGCCTACCTTAGACCTTTGTTACATGAATTTAATATAAACAAAAGGGGTACTATTTATGGTCTTCTTTCTCAACCTTGCAACAACAACGCAACCTGGACTATTGCACGATGCAACAATCTTGTATCTAAACAACCAAACTGAATTGCAAGAGAGCTCTCTAACAGACCACACCCTGTACGTACGACATCCCACAAACGAGTAGAAAGAACGCGCAGCGCCCCAAAATGATGCCAACAGTGTGACCAAACAATGATGCCACAAGAGCTCAAAAATGCTAGCTCTAAATTAAGTTAATTTTTCACTAACCTTACAATTATGAGATGGATATATATACACCTTAACTTAATATATACAAGCAATGCTGCATCAATCAGCTTAGTCATCATATCGCCTTGGGACAACAATGGTTCTTCCTCTTCTAGATTTTCTAACAGTGTCTGGCTGTTTGTCTGTCTGCATGTTTCTGGTTGTTGTTTCTGTTTAAGTGACTTATCTTTGCGTAGTGATTAACTAGAATGTTAGCTTAGCTTGTGTGTATGTTGGGATATTATTTTGGCTGCGACAGATAGCCGCGTTTGAGGTGTGAATGCCGCTGTTAGAGTGGGTAATGCCGTTTATAGTCTTGTATAGCCTGGATGTATCTGTGGAATGGTTTAATGTTGTTATGAATTCCCTGAATGTTTGTTTGTTTTTCTTTGAGTTTGTTGTTTATTTCTGTGTTGAGCTGTTGTATCTGCTGTTTTATGGCTTCTGTGTGTGGGGTTTGTGTGTTATATTTGAGGTTGTTACGTTGCCTTATGAGGTGGGCTATTTCTCTAGTGTAATTTGGGTTATATTTCCTAATGTTGCCCTTCGGTATGTATTTGTTTGCATTATTGATGATCTGATTAAATGTCTTGAGTGTTGTATTGATGTTTATGATGGGTGTGCTGTTTAATGTGGTGAATTGTTCCTCAGTCTGTATTTTGAACTGTTCCCAATCAGCTTTCTTGTAATTTCTGTAAGTGTGCCTAAGGCTGTTGGGCAGTGTAGAATGTGTTGTAATGATGATGGGCAGGTGGTCTGATGACAGTTGTTTTTCTGTTCTCCATTGTGTATGTGTTGCTAGTGATGGGGAACAGAACGTTATGTTTGGGGAGGAGTTTGAGTATCCTGCTTGATGTGGTATGTGTGTATGTTCTTCTGTGTTGTTAAGAATGAAGAGGCTGTTTAGTTGTGTGGCTATGTTGGTGCCTCTGGTGTTGTTTTGGTTGTGCAGGTACCAACTAGTGTCTTTGGCGTTGAAGTCTCCTCCTAAGATGACATTAGTGAGAGAGGCCAGATTGTGTAACTGTGGATTGTAATTGGCTGGCATCTGAGGTGAACTATCTGGTGGGATGTAAATGTTGATGAGTGTGGTGCTGTGTTTTGAGTGTGTTTTAATGTTAACTGTCTGTATTTCTGTCGTGCTATCTGCTTGGATTGTATCTGTAATGTTTTGGGTGGCATCAGTGTAGCTCAGAGCTTTCCAAACTTTTCACGTTGGCGACACACTAATTAATTTTTGTTATCAAATATCAAATATCAGATAATTTTTCAGCAGGTGGTTTATCTTGTAGCCGATTTTGTTGATACAAAAATCAAAATTTTCAAAATACAAAAAAATTTAAAATAATTAACTAATAAAATTACAATAGTTTATAACAGAGCTTTCCAAACTGTGTGCCGCGACACACAGTTTGGAAAGCTCTGGTGTAGCTAATGCTTTTACGTATGTTGCTTGCCACAACGATTTTCTCTGCGCCAACTGTAACTAACTTTATTTTGAAACACACTGTAATATAAAGTTACTTAATAAATTACTTAATAATTTTTGCAAAGATGATAGTTAAGAGCATTACCTACAGGGTAGCCACAAGGTTTCTTTGCATGAAAAACAAGGGCGATATACAATTATGCTGTAATTTCACTGCAAAGGGACTTTGTGACCATTCTGTACAAATGGTAAATGTCACAAATGATTTAATGGATCGTCAAATGTCTTTTTGTGTCCATTTATTTTGTTAGGTTGTATAACAAATTGAAATCACTAACAATTTAAAATTACTAAACTTATTGAATTAAAGATTAAAAGAAATAAATATACCTAATATGTAGACAAGATAAATACAGTACTATAGTTTTTCTTTTTCATGATGGAAGCCCAACGTGGGCAACGGGTCACTCGCATCCTGCCCCAAAGCTGGATCCTATCTGCTTGGCAGATAGGATCCAGGGAAGCTATATTTTGGGGCCTCTTTGCGAGTGGCCCGTTGCCCACGTTGGGCTTCCATCATGGAAAAGAAAAACTAGTATTTGTCATTTACCATTACTTATTCGGACTACAATGGATTCAGTTTTCCCAGAAGAGTTTTGTTCCATACACGATCTGTGTGTAAAACACACACACACACACACACATATATATATATATATATATATTTTTTTTTTTTTTTTTTTTTTTGTTTCAAAGAATGACCGCTCATGGCCACCAAAAGAAAGGTGGATAGCAGAGCGAACACAGAACGAAGAGTATGGAACAATTAACGGAAATGAACAATAGACGGGGGGGAGGAGGAGGAGGTGGGGGAAAAGCAAAAAGATCATAGTGGGGTCACAGCCGGTAAAGAAGTCGGGAGCGAAAGAGGAAGGAGAATAACCCGGTTATCGAAAAGTAGGAACCTTCAGACAGAAGAGCGCCAAGCCTATCACAAAGCCCAACGTTCTCCAAAAAGGGAAAATACTCTGCGCGCAGCGCAGAGTAAAGCGGACACTCCACCAGAAGGTGGGCAACTGTAAGGAGGACGTCACAATTGGGACATTGTGGCACCCGATCCCCGGCCATCAAATAGCCATGGGTCAGGTGGGTGTGGCCAATACGGAGGCGGGCCAGTCACCTCCTTATGGCGCGACCGATGGAAGGAAGAGGCCCAACATCCCAACTTAGGTTTAATCTTGCAAAGTTTGTTGTCCGTAGCGCCATCCCAGCGACTCTGCCACCGGGAGCGCAAAAACCTACGGAAGCCAGGGATATAATCAGAAAAAGGGAGGGACACAGGTGAAACCTGCAGTCGGCACGCGGAACGGGCAGCTCGATCGGCAGCCTCATTTCCAGCCACGTTAACATGTGCTGGGACCCAGCAAAACACCACCTCCTTGCCACCGAAAGCGACAAGAGTATGGTACAATAGCTGGATTCGTCGGACCAGCGGGTGGACAGAGTCAAAACACTCCAGGCCATCCAGGGCACTGCGGGAATCCGAATGGATGACGAACGACCCATCCGGATGCTCCCGCACCACCTCCAGAGCGCTCAGAATGGCATAGAGCTCCGCCGTAAAAACGGAAGCCTCATCAGGGAGACGGGTACATCGGGGAGCAAGGACAGACGACTGGGGAACAGCCGCGGATCCAACGCCCCCCGACGACCTCGAACCATCCGTGAAGATCGCAACACATGCAGAGTGACACGCTGCATGCTGAAGGAAAAGAGACCGAAGCAAGGCAAAGTCCGACTCGGTCTTGCGAACGGGGCGCAACGCCCTACAGCACGCAACAGGGGTGCTCTCCCAAGGTGCAACACCACTGAAAGAGACCGGTATAACGGATGGAGGGGGAGTGCCCATACCATCGAGGAGGGAGGTTACCGTGTCGGTGAAATACCAACCCCCATCCCGGCAGAACGCCCTCTCAACCACCTGGAACAGAGGAGAGGTGGGAAGACGGAGGATCCGGAGATAGTGTTTAGCAACGAGGAACGACCTCCGATCCTCCAAGGGAGGGATGTCGCACTCCACCTGCAGACTATCAACCGGAGAGGAGCGGAAGGCGCCAGATGACATGCGCAGTCCTCTAGAGAGGACCGGATCCAGTATCCGAAGGGCCGTGCGGGAGGCGGAGCCATACACCACACTCCCATAGTCTAATTTGGACTGTACCAGGGACACGTACAAACGGAGGAGCGTCCGCCTATCCGCGCCCCATGTAGTATGCGACAGATGCCCCAGCAAATCCAGGGTACGTCTCGCGGACTCGCGCAGCCGGCGAAGGTGGGGAACCCAGCTCAAACGGCTATCGAAAACCATACCAAGAAGAGTACTGATGAAACGAGGGCCAGAGGCTGACCCCCGAGTGTAAGGTTAAAGGCCGGGATGGCGCCGGATCCCCGTCTCCTCGACAGAAGGAAGGCCACACACGAAGTCTTCGGGGAAGACAACGTAAGGCCCACCGACGACGCCCAGCGTTCAACCCGATTGACCGCGAGTTGGACTTGCCTCTCCACGAGGGGGGGACTCGTCCCCGCGGCATAGACAGCCAGATCATCTGCATAGATGGAACAGCGCACCGAGGGCGGAAGAGCTCCCGGTAGCGCAGACATAACTAGGTTGAAGCATGAGACGCTCAACACACACCCCTGGGGCACCCCCTCCTCCTGAACATACAGGGCAGATAGGGCCGCCCCATTACGGACGCGGAAAGTGCGACGGCAGAGGAAGTTGCGAAGAAACGTGGGCAAAAAAGCCCACAAAACCAAGAGACTTCAAACGGTCCATGACCACCCCGACGGGTCGTGTCATAGGCCTTTTGGACGTCAAAAAAGACGGCCAGAACAAGATTCCGGCGGGAAAATGCCTCCCGTACATCATGGCCAAGGAGGAGAAGGGGGTCCAGAGTACCCCGAAATCGACGAAAACCATACTGGGTCGGGGGGCATAACCCAAGCGACTCCAGTGTAAAGGAAAGTCGGACGGCCACCATCTTTTCGAGGAGCTTGCATAAGCAGCTCGTCAAAGCAATAGGCCGATAGCTCGCCACCTCCGCCGGATCCTTCCCCGGCTTAGGTATCGGGACCACAATCGCCTCCCTCCAACGGGAAGGGAACGACCCCTCAACCCACATCCGGTTGAAAAGATCCAGCAAGAAGTGCAGGGCCATCGGGTGCAGATTCCGAAGAAAGTCATACGGAATGTCATCAGGGCCAGGAGCGGAAGAACGACGGGTTGCCAAAGCAGCCCGAAGTTCCCGCATCGGAAAGAGATGGTTATAGGGCTCGTTCCCAGGGGGCGGGAACGTAACCTCCGATAAAGGGCGATTCGCAGCCGAAGGCGAACGGGAAACCGCAGCAAAAGCACCGGCCAGCCGATCAGCCACAGCAGCAGGATCCGAAAGGAAGCCGTCCCCGTCCCGAAGGACAGGGCGACTAGCAGGGACCGGCCTCCCCTCGATACTACGTACCTTCCGCCACACAGCAGCAGAAGGGGTAGATGAGGAGATGCCGGACACAAAAGCACGCCAAGAGGCCCGACGGGCCAACTTGAGAGTCCGGCGGGCGAAAGCCTTCGCCCGCCGCATCTCAATCAAGTGGCCCGCGCGCCGGGTGCGGTGGAAGCGGCGCGTTGCCCTCTTCCTCTCGCACACCGCCTGGTGACATGCTGGAGTCCACCACGGGACGCTACGAGTCCGCGGGTTACCGGAAGAACGAGGAATACAGTCTTCCGCGACGCCCATCACCACCCGCTCGAAGAACTCCAAGCTCTCATCCACCGAGCCAAAGCTCAACACCGAACGGACAATGACGGAACGAGCTCTGAAAGATGGCCAGTCAGCCCGCGCAAGGCACCACCTCGGTCGAGACGAAAAGCCCGGCTGCGGACCGACCGGCTCAAGACAGACTGGGTAATGATCACTGCCATAAGAGTCCCCCAACACCTTCCACGAAAAATCGAGTAAGGCATCGAGGGACACCAAGGAGAGATCAATACAGGTAAATGAACCCGTGGGTTCGTGGAAGTAAGTAGGTTCACCGGAATTGAGACACGCAAAGTTCCTCCATTAAGGAGAGTAAAAACCAGCAACATTAGTCGACCGAACATCTCCCCAAGCCGGGTCGCGACTGTTAAAGTCCCCGAGGAGGAGAAACGGTCGGGGTAGTTGCAGCACCAATTCGCGAACCGCGTCGCGAGAAGGAGGGTCATGAGGAATATAACCGAGCAGGCAGTGTACTGGCGATCTAAAAAGAGCCGCACAGCCACAGCCTGCAAGGAAGTGCGAAGAGGCACACCACGCGATGGTAACGAATGATGCCGTAAATCGCCGCACCCCGCCGGCGTGTGCGCTCATCCGGGGTGCAAGGGAAACCAACATATCCAGAGAGACGAGGGAGTCCCCGCGCAGCCAGGATAGTCTCCTGGAGACAAACACAGGAAGGCCGCTCGCTCTCCAGCAGGGAGGCAAGGTTCTCCCAGTTAGCTAAAAGCCCCTACAGTTCCAATGCAAGATGGAACTGTAAGGGGAAGCGGCATTATAAGAGGTAGAGAAAACAGCGAAATAGCCACGGACCAAGCTGAGCAGCAAACTCAACGGTCCGTAACCAGGGACGGAATCGGTTTCCCGACTCACCCAAAACTGGGGCAGTAGGGCCACCGACTCCGCATCTGCTGCACCCGTAGTAGGACGAGAAGTGGAGTAGAACAGGGAGGTCAGAGGGGGGCTCTCCCGGCGGGGGGAGACGACGAGTCGGGCCCAGCCGAAACCCCAACTCCCCACAAGAGGGGACCGGGGGGAACCAGCTGTTCGAGGGCTCGTCAAACCAGACAAGCACTGACGGGGGGGAGAGGAAAGGTCGACCACAAGTGGGAGAGGTAGATCCAGGGGAGAGACCCGACCACTCTCAGCAGGAGCCGGAGAGAGAGAGACTCCATGAAGGAGGGCCAGCCCCTCTCGACCGGGTCTATCATGGAACAGAGTCAGTAATCGAGGGTGTCATGGGGCAATGCACCTCGACCGACACCCGGAAACTGGACGGGGCACCGGGAGGTGACGCCCCCCAGCGCTCCGTATAGGGGGGGAAGTCCCGAGCGGATCAGGAACAGCGCGCCGCTTCCCCTCCGGTGAAGACGGGAAGAAGGGGAAGCAAGGCGAGCAGCAATCAGGGTCGGGTCGGAAGGACTCCAACCACGGCGACGCTTCCTCCTCTCCTTCGGGGCATCCCCTCCCCACCCGAGAGACGAGTAGGCAAGGATCCAGACCCCAAGGCCGGAAGGGGAGAAGGGGCACTTGTAGGCAGGGAAGCAGATGGGATGTCAGAAAGTGAGACAGAGGAACAAGAAGGACCCGCGGCGCCAGGAGGACCACCAACCCCCGGGACTTCCAGGGGGGGCACCACTCCAGTAGACGCCGGGGTAGCACGGGAGGGGCCCGAGGGCCCGCCAGGGCCAAGAGCCGCAGCGTAGGACAACCCCCGCCGCGGCTCCCGGTCACGGATCTTATCGCGCACCTCCCGCGCACTAAGGAATTCGGTAGTCCTTAAGGACCGCACCTCAAATTCAAACTTGAAAACGGGACAGTCCCGGGAAGAGGAAGGGTGGGCCCCGAACAGTTTGAGCAACGCGGGGGCTTCGTGCACGGGGTAGGGTGCGCAGGCCCACCGCAGCGGACACATAGCTTACCCTCACGGCGGCACGCAGAGCTAACATGGCCGAACCGGTTGCAGCCAAAGCAGCGAACCGGGTCAGGCACATATGGTCGCACCGAAAACTCACACGACCGGCGATCACCCATGCCCCAGAACACCTGGGCCGGAGGCACAAGGGAGTCAAAGGTCAGGAGCAGACGAGCGGACGGGGTAAGAGCACCATCCCGGCGCGACGAAAAGCGGAAGACCTTCGTTACCCCCTGGGGGGCAAGATCCTCCTGCAACTCGCCAACCGGGATTGACAGCAGACGGGAAGCGAAAATGGTGCCTTGACAGCTATTCAATTGCGGATGGGGAGTCACAGAAACTTTGCAACCCAAGACATCCTGCAACTGTAGAAGGGACCCAGTCACCCCCGAAGAACGGGACTTCAAAAGAGAGACCCATCCCTCAGAGGGCGGATATCATAACGACAGGGAACCCCTATCGTCTTAAGGCGCTGAAACACCCGTTCCGAGTTGCCCGGAAGGGAGCCAGCGGAAGGGCGGAGAACAAGGAACCTGTCCACTGGACAGAAATTGACAGCAGAGACAGGTCCATGTGTAACGGTAACCGAGAGTGGGCGAGAGAACAAGGGCCGCGAAGACCCCGCCCTACGACCACCACGAGTCCGGCCACGAGAGCCAGACACCGCAGAGGACGAGAGGGGGCCATACGGCTTGAGGGTCAATCCAGCGGAGGCAGAGGCCGCTGAACGACCAGAAGTAGTAGTCTGATCCAAATCCAAGGGCGGGCCAGAGTCGTCAACAAGAGGGGAGTGAAGTTTAGTAATAGAACCCATAAACAGTATTTTTACAAAAAACGGCAGCCTCGGACCCAAGGCGATGCACCAGCCGCCGCTGCATCCTTCAAAGCGCAGGCCCCAACGTCCCGGGTAGCCCGCCCCCAACCTAACTGTCGTTTTAAAAACAGCCGATTGGCACGACGGAGATTTGTCCGTTCAGGGCCAAGCAAAGACCCAATCCAGACGCAGCAGCGGTCCGGGCGCCCAAACCGTCCCCAGAGCACGGCTCAGCCACGGAGCGATGCCCCCCGGCGGGTGCACCTGATGACCCCAAGACTGCAAATACAAACAGAGGGGGGGGGATACTACGATTGACAGAGGCACAGGACCGAGTCAAGACCAAAGAAATTCCGGGAGAAACGGAAAAAAAGGGGGGCAAAAGAAAAGAAAAGGGGGGGAAGAAAAGGAAGGGAAAAAAAAAAAAAAAAAAAAAAACGCAACTAGGTAACTCTTCGCCCACACCCCGCGAGGAGTTGAGGAAACCTCAACAACCCACGAGGTGTACGAGCCCCTCGGCCCGGCAAGCCGGAGTACCTAATCGAGGGGGTATATATATAATAATATATATATATATATATATATATTATATATATATATATATACAGTGTATATAGTGATGGGGGATTTCCCTTATAAGCAACGCGAAAAACCAACACACATACTCTGTGTGTGTGTGTGTGTGTGTGTTTGTGTGTGTGTGTGTGTGCAATGTAAACAACATCGGCAGGAAAATTAATGTAAATCAGATTGTTCATTATGCTATGATAACACAGAGCATTGTTGCTTTTATTAGTGATGAGCCACTACGGACGGGACCCTCGTTAGTCTCTTGACCCTTATATAATATATATATATATATATATATATATATATATATATATATATGTCACAACCATGCGATTTACCATTTCTATGGTTGAACAGTATCCATGTTTGTGCCATTAGAAGTTCGCTGTAAACAGCGAATGTCCCTTAACTGTGCCTCTCTAATTCGTCTCCTTTAATTCCTCCCCAAATAATGACTTATACGGTACGTACAGAGTAAATCACGCTGACGTCATAAAGTACTTAGCTTCCTTCACGTTTCGATCACGTGTTTAGTATGTGGCTATCCTTAGCATTCCATGTATGGTAAACTCTTTAACAATAATAAAAACCTCACTCTCTATAAGTCATTATTTATATGTTGTGTCCCGACTGGTGTTATGCAATATAAATGTTATTCAACCATACTCCTTCATACATCCACCATGTTCTGTTCTTGACCGCTCTTCTATATTAATTTCATCACCTATTACCTATTGTCTACTTATGCCCTATCAATCTATCAATCTATCAGTCTATGTGCAGTCGTACATGTCCCTTGACGATCATGATTACGTACATGTAAATACATCCACATGTATTCTTTTCACTTTTTCTTTTAACCTCGTTCACCTCTCGCAAGTTGTTTATTATTGCTGATACGAAGGGTTCGAATTCACAAACAAGCATCTGAATTCAAAACCTTCTCTCTCACTTCTGCTACCAATTTATAACGTTAAGATGTTATGTACCCGGGTAATATACTGTATTGTTTCCCTGCCAGGCCACTGGTTATTATCTACTTACGGCACATAGTTATCCACGTTCTCATTACCTGTACTCACTACTTCTACCTAATTGTCATTCAAATTCCGTTGCTTATGCGTTACGTTATCATTAATGCCCGTGTACTTCCAAATGAAAGTACACCGTATTTTTCTGCTTTCCTCATCGCTGGCTAATTAGACTTTCAAATCATGATAACTAACCATTCCTCTAATAATATTAGACATAATTTGGCGTACCTAATTATTGTTAACTATAAATATATAACATTGTGGTTAATCCCCTTTAAATTATAAAACAACGGAGAACTCTCCGTCATTATCTAAATTGTATTACCTATTCAGATTACTTCAGTATTAGATATGTCAAATAACAAATTGTTAAAATTGTAATTAACGGTAATTAATATACTTAATATAATATAAATTATGGAGTACTTAATGTACTCGGTACATGTCGGCACCCCTACTTTAGGTCGCCATCCAAAAATGTATACCTTACAAAAACTAGTATTTTTTTTGTTAACTTTTTGCTTAAATTATGCTTAACGTCCGAATTCTTCAACCCTCCAGCTAAAGCGGGAGCTTGGCCTCCAACTGCACCCCCCCACCAAAATTCGGACTTCTTTGTTTCTTATATTGTAGATGAGATCATTCCTGCCGTAGCCTTTGCCCGAGGAGGCTAAGCCTTCCTCGCTCTAGATTCCTGCCTGAGCCTTTGATACCAGAGGTTGCACCTCTCCCACTCTAAATTCCTGCCAGGGGCCTTTGTTACAAAGGGTTGCTCCCCTCTCATTTTCAATTCCTACCTTAACTATTGTCAAACGGGGTCGAACCTCTACCCCTGTAAATTCCTGCTTGAGCTGTTGTTGTAAGAGGTGAAACCTCTCCCCCTGCAAACTTCTGATTATCAGTGCCTCGTTCTGTATATACTTTGTGAATAAAAATTTATGAGTGAACTAAAACTCCAATTTTTGAAGTGAAGTGTTTCCATTCACCCATTCGGGAAAAAAATTGGTAGAAACTGTTTTGTAGCAACTCCGATCCTCTCGGCTAAGGCCGAGCTAAACCAACAAGGACCACCCACGTTGGATTGTCCAAAGTGAATTCATCTTAATTAAAAGTCGCAGCGGGCGGAAGCCTGCGGAAGCTGCGTGACATATATATATATATATATATATATATATATATATATATATATATATATGCAAATCCACAAAGAAAAAGAAAAATGATTCCATGTCCTTTCGTGTATTCAGAAGTACACCTCTTCAGGGAATGTATGATACTTCTGAATACACGAAAGGCCTTTCAATCATTTTTCTTTTTCCTTGTGGGTTTGCATCATTCATTCATTTCACGTGTTTAACTGAAATTCATCCCATATATATATATATATATATATATATATATATATATACTACGCCAAGAAGCACTTGGTACTTTTGACCTCTATCAAGCAGGACCGCTACCTAGTCTAATATAGAAGCGAACTGGCAGTTATGATCCCCAACTCGTCCAAAAAAAATAATAATAAAATTAAAAAAAAAACTTTTTTATGACTTTTTAAATGACCTCTCTTCATGAAAAGTATAATCAAAATGGAATGTACGTTTATTCTTTCCATTCATCGCACAGATGGATGCACATTCTGAATGGAACACATTTCATTTACCAAATTTACAGAGATGAAGAATATGATATTTAAAATACTCATTTTTTGACTTGAAACTATTATCAAAATAGATTATTACTATTCCTCTATTTAATTAACCTTTGGTTAGCTTCCGCCCGAATTGTTCATTCTAACGAAGGTCCACCTTACTGTAGACCTACAGTTTAACGTGGAATCCGAACCACGCCCCATCAGCAGCCCAGCGTCTTAACCACTAGGCCACCTAGGGTACCCATTTATCTACTAACCACTTTCTTTATTGTGTGGAAGGATGAACAGCTAGGTTTTGCTGCGAGCCGGCTGCCGTCGGGTCTCGAACCCGGGGCCGATGGATTCGTAGTCATCGACGCTAACCACTACACCACCGAGGCGCCTTGCTTTAAAAATATTCTATTTTAATATTATTTTTAATAACTATTTAAAATTGTTTATAATTACTAGAAGAATGTCACGCGCATTTTTTTTTTTGAGGAGGCCTCAGTCGTCGTGGCCAGTAGTTGGATGGGAGACCATCCTCTGCGTCCAGATTATGTAGGAACCCGTGGTTCGGCTCCCACGTAAAGATGTAGGTCTTTCCATCATGTGACCTTAGATGTTGCGAAAGAAGTTAAACAACTCATCAGTGCATTAATACATATAGTTAGAGAACTAAATACCTATACTGCCAAAAGAAAAAATGTCAACAGTGCTAGATTCTAATTCATTTTAACCTACGTTCAATTAGGTTAATCATATAATGTACCAGGTATGACGTGACCTGACCTAACCTGCTCCGATGATGAATGGGAAAGGGAGGGAGGAGTTGAAAAACTGACGGTTCTAGATTTTTTTTTTTGAGAGGGGTCAAGCAAGGAGGTAACGGTGCAACTTTCAGCCAATGATAAAGTCACAACCATAAAAAAAAAAAAATTTGAAATTCACTAAATAAGAAAAACTGCAGTATTGTTTCCAGGGGAGAGGGAGATGAAAAATTGACGTTTCTACATTTTTTCTGGAGGGGGGGGGCTGATTAACTGTACTTGGGGCCTTAGGCTAATTTTATTTTGGGGGCCCTTTTCTACAGATTTTTATTAACAATACATGTACAGTACATAGTACATTTACACGAATTACATGTACGGTGCTTAGGCTAATTGAGAAACAAACATAAGAGAATCTTAACACTGTATTTTGCCGTTTGCTAAAACAAAACAGTATTAAACAAACTTTACTTTAGAGCCTATAAAACGTAAAATAAAACAGGGAATTTGTCAGTTTGAGTACTCTGTCATATTTAATCAGAGAAGTTTACCTTTCGAGCTTTCTGGTTTGCGAAATCTCGAATTACAGTACAGTATATCATCGAAACTCAGTTCCAGCAAAATGTTACTTAGTGCGTGAATTTGGGTTTCTACAGCACAGACTTTTAAAAAATGATATAGTAAGACACTTCTTTTTACCAAATGTTTCAATTAAAAAAATTAAATTAAATATAAACAAAATATTTATAAAGATGCAATTTTAGATTAACAATGAAGCTCGCAAAATAATAATCAAGGGTCACTGGCAATATCTGGCATATTAACGCTGAAACAGCCTCATTGAAATTAACACTTTCACCCTCACTTAACTAGGGCCACTTTGATTGGGGGCCCCTGTTAGGGTTGCCAGATCAGATGGTTTCAGAATCAGGAGATTTTACCTACGAAGCTCATCATCATTTGTTTATGTAGCTAAACCGGTATATAAACTTCCTCATTTTTTACACAAAATTAATTGATCAAGAAAAAATATATACATAACCAGCTTAGTTTCTTATCTTGCCAAAAATAGTAAGAAAAGAGGCAAATTCTACTTTTAATGACATTTTTACCATGTAATTTATTAATTAATTAAACAAATATAATGTATCCTAGTGTGCGATAACAATATTGGTTTTAAAATTGTCCATTTAAAATATAGGTCTGCGTTAAAAATTTCTAGTTTTTTGTTTGAATATATCCTAGCATCACCGCCTCCTGGCGATGTTTTGAATATAAAATCTACTCAGATATAATATACCATATCATTTACACATATTATAAATACTGTATGCATACACTTAGTCCATTCAACTAACTACCTAATATGTCACTGTCATTGCATGCTAATTAACATCAGTCTGATAAAAATAACTAGATTATAGGATAAACCAACAACTATATATATATATATATATATATTATATATATATATACTGTAGTAAGATCAGTAAAAATCCGGAGCTTCTCCTATTCTGACCGGAGACAAGCTCAATTTCCGGAGACTCCGGCACAAAACCGGAGACCTGGCAACCCTAGCCGGCCCCCTCAAGCATGGGGCCTGAGGCTTCAGCCTCAATTACATCAATGATAATCCGCCACTGGGGGGGGGGGGCAAGGGAGTAAGGTTAGTTGCAACTTTCAGTTAATAGTGATGTCACGACCATAAAATAGAAATATTTGAAATTCGTTGAATATGATAAGTTGCAGTGTTTCTAACAATGGAGAACATGGAATCATGGGCGTACGGGATAAATACTAAGTAGTCTCTGAGGGGTCCAGGTGTTTGGACACGACAAGAAAGATGTTGCTCAGAGCTTCAGACCGACATTTCCATAACTTAAAAAAAAATTATTGAGCTAGCACATTAGCGTCTGCAGGAATTTTATCATACTTCATATTAATGAAAAATTTAGGATTACAACACGAATTAATATGTCACATATTACTTAAAATCATTCGTTAAACCATTTTTTTTTTTGCTTTGAGCCCTTTTTCAAAGCAGTCATTATTTAGAGGTGCAGTGGCAAATCTAAATATTTAAAAAGAAGCGCTGTCAGATGCTAGTTTAAAAATGTTCACTCAGTGTACTGTTATCTGATGCTTTGTGTCTAAGACACAGTGTCTTATACAGATATTTTTTGTTCTATTATGTAGGCTATTTAATGTTAAGATTAAGCACAAACTATGTTTTCCTTCATAAATGCTCGTTTAAATTGTTGCTTATATCATATAAGTATCATATAAGGAAAAGTACAAGCGATACTGCAAGTTATGCAACAAAACTAGTTTTTCATGACGTATGAGAAAAATACAGTAATATAAATTATAATGATGCCATTATGTAAATTACTCTTCAGTTTTATGTATTTAAAATCAGATGCGTACAAGACAAGACAACTGTACAGGTGTATACAACCATACAAGTGAACAAATAAAATTAATTTATAAAATAATTTCAGTTCACAGTTTTGCCTTCTAATCCTGTTTTCCTTTTTAAATTTTCTCTCATTGACATGATGTGATGGACCCGACAAAGTGAGGCAAAATGGACCCGACACAAAGGTTGACTGGGGGTTCCTGGACCCCCCAGACCCCCCGCCTCCTACGCCCATGCATGGAATACACAACTAATGTAGGCTACGTGGAACAAGGGACTCTTCTTGTATATTAAATCCACTGTTGTCTGAATAAGTACAGCAATGGTAAATGGATTACATATTTGGACTACAGTGGATTTAATATCTCAGAAGAGTCCCTTATTGCATGCATATTATTTCTGTGTATTATATATATACTTGGGGCACTCAATATATTTTGTCCCACCCTTTTCTCTTAACTAAATAATAGGCCATGGGGCTGAAATGTCTTTTGGGCCGTAAGTTTGAACTTTCTGCGCTTCACATAACCGGATTTTTCCAGTTTGAACCTCCCTCCTTGTATAAAACCGATAGTTAACGCAGTTTCGAAAATGGCGTCTGACAGTGATGTGCGTCGTAAACATAGCTGCTATCGAGTTCTTAACCGCGGAGGAAACAATTGGAAATATTCACAAACATCTACAAAACGTTTACGAAGATGCTGTTGTTGATCGAAGCGCCGCAGTTGGACGCTGGTCTAAACGTGTGAGATCATCGGAGAGAGGGAGAGCCAGCCTTGATGATGAGTCATGCAGCGGTCGCCCAGCATCGGCTGTGACATCTCACACAGTGCAACGTGCTAACAGCATTATTCGATCAAATCGGCGCGTCACATACAAGGAGCTATAACTGGAGCTAGGAATTAGTGAGGGAAGTGTGAATACGATAATTCAGCAACTGGGATACTCAAAAGTGTGTTTACGGTTTGTTCCTCGCGAACTGACTGAAGATCACAAAGCCCAAAGAAAAGAAATTGCTTCCGAGTCGTTGGTTCGATACGAGACAGAGGGGGATGACTTCCTTTCACGAATTGTGACGGGATGAGATTTGGGTACACCACTTTGAACCTAAAACAAAACGCCAATTCCTGGAGTGGCATCACGCAGACTCCCTACGCAAGAAAAAGTTCAAAATGGCTCCCTCTGCAGGAAAAGTTATGGCCGCCATCTTCTGGGACATGAAAGGGGTGATTCTGGTGGACAATAAAATTTGCAAATATATCCACTGGAAGATCATGATAAGTAACATTAGAATTAGAATGCAGTAAAAATGCATGGGACCACACACCTGCACCAGTCACTGGAAATAACTATTATACAGTTTATACTATATACTATGACACAGTAATTCCAACAGCCACTTTTATAGACAACTCTGCAGTAAAACCGGACATAGTAGGATGGGACAAGAGGGAAAGGAGTGCCTTACTTATTGAGGTCAGTGTCCCAAATGACTACGGCCTTAATAGAGCAGAAAGGGAGAAAATTACCAAATACCAGGCGCTCATCTACGACATAAAGAGAAACTGGAGATTGAAAGAAGCTGCCATTCTTCCCATCATAGTTGGGGCAACAGGTATGATGAAGAACAACCTATCAACTTACCTGAATTCAATCCCAGGCCATAGAAATCCAAACAAGGGCATTAAAAGACGCGGTCACCCTCCTTAAATGTTATTACAAGAAATAAATAAAAGTACCCACAAGCAAATCTGCAGCGAAACACAAAAACAAGCAAGACAGACTGCACGACCCTGAATCAATTAGCGGTCAGTTTTCTTAGAATCTACTAATCTCAGCTGATTAATTTTTACTTACAATTGGTCGGAAATGGTGGAAGACACACATATTGAAAATTGGCCATTCACAACATAATTTGTAAATTACCTGTTAATGATGTCACGCAACGCTTCGCACCGTGCGAAGATCTATGGAAAAAACGAAGCGACGCTTAGAGAGACGCGAGTACTAGATGGGTTTTAAACGAGCGCTAGGACAAGTTCAGACATAGTTGAAGTGTTTGGCTTCGGGTGGAAGCCCCACTTCCAGCTATAAAGAGTACAATAAAGAGTATAAACCAAACGTGGACATTATGAAGAAAGGACAAACAATCAACTCAGCGGCATATATTGCTACCGTACAAAGACTCCAGAGACGTATAAACGAGTTCGACCGGAGAGAAAACTGGAAGACGTCCTTCTTTTGCACGATAACGCAACATCACACAACAGTTTGCAAACAAGAGAGGCCACCACAAAAATGTGCTTGACTGCGTTACCCCACCCTCCATACAGCCCGGATCTGGCACCTTCAGACTTCCATTTGTTTGGGCCAATGAAGGATGCTGTTCGTGGAAGAAAGTTTCAGAGTGACGATAAGGTTGTTGAGGAGGTTAAGAGGTGGCTCCAGCGGAACCCAGCGGACTTTTACCAGCAAGGAATAAAGACCCTCGTTTCGAGGTGGAGGAAAGCCGTAGAAAAGGATGGGACTGTGGAAAAATAAAAACTTGCAAATAGTGATGCACCGGATAGTGATTTTGGCCGGATGGCCGGATACCGGATATCCGGCCAAACGCCTAGGCCGGATATCAGTCATATGATAGTTCCCCTCCCGACCTAAGCCTTTATATTTATATATATTATAGCCTAAGCCTTTGCATCCATAATATGTAACTGACATTGGTGGGGGATCGTCTGCTGTCATATGATAACAGGCTTTCAATTACCATGTGGTAGTGCTAACGTGACAATCTTTTAACCATACTTTGTAGGTCAGTGGATAGAGTGTTTGACTATGGTTGCAAAGGTCTAGGGTTCGTTTTCCCCATCGTGGCAGTTTATTTAAAAAAAATAAAAAATTTAAAACTGTTCTGCACGTCAATTTCTTCCATCAATCTGTCAAATTGGCATAATTAATAGTTACCTAACAAGTAGGGCGCGTACTCTGTACACTTATGCTAGGGCACTACCTGTGGCACGCGAAATTTTTTAAGTCCCTTCACTAAAACACGTAAAAAGCCATTAAACAATTATTCCACTAAAACTAACTTTTAGAGAGGCTTAATTTAATTAAATAAATTGAATTTCACAAATTTAGTGATTTCTTCAAATTAAATTTACGATTGCTAGATTGTATTACTATCATGAAAAGTTAAGTGCGTAATAAAGAAAACTTAAAACCCCCAACTCATAAGCTCATTCAAGATGTTACTACACGATGGAATTCAACATACTACATGCTGCAACGACTACATGAACAGAGACAAGCAGTGACAGCATATGCAGCTGAAAATGATATTCCAATCCTGGCTGCATACGAGTTTGCTTTGATTGAAAACGTCATTAGGGTGTTGAAACCGTTTGATGAAATGACAAAACAGGCCAGTGCAGACCAGGAGAAAGTAAGCTATGTAATTCCTGCAGTTGCAACTCTGCACTCCTACCTCTCAAAGCGGCTGAAGGACTCAGGAGTACAAACAATGAAAGAAGAGCTGAAAAAGGCAATGGAAAAAAGGTTCTATTGTCATGATAACAGTGTGGTGAGCAAGCGGTGCTTTGTAATTGCCACTCTATTGGACCCCAGATTCAAGACTAAATTTCTCAAGGATGAAAATGAAGCAAAAAAATTAGTGGTAGACGAAATATTGAAAGTGAGAAAAGCATTCGTCGTTCCGCTGAAAACATTCAGACCACTTCTAAAAAAGAACAAGGAAAAGAAAAACCACACTCAAGCATCAGTCTCTTAACGGAAACTCATGAGGACATTTGGGAATGCTTTGATCAAATAGTTGGAAGAGAGTCAAAGCAAGAAACCGACACCAGCGGCAGCGAAACTGATGTTGGAGAATGCCTCCCATGTTTCAATGACCAACTCAGACTCAGTACCGTACTGAGTAGGTTAGGTTAACTAGTAATTACTTTCACTGTCGTCATCCATCATGCTGTTTAAATGAAATTGGAATGTTTTATTCTTGGAAAAATTTGTAAGTGCCATTTTGGTTAAATAAACATTACTTTTCAATTTGTTCTCTTTGAATTTCCTATTTTATATTTAATTAATTATCCGGCTATCCGGCCGGATATCTAGTTGATATCCGGCTATCCGGCCGGATATCTAGTTGATATCCGGCTATCCGGCCGGATAGGCTGGATACCGGATATATACTGGATATCCGGTGCATCCCTACTTGCAAAAAAGGTATGTAGCTACTTGTGTACAAAATTTCTGGAACTTACAAGGAAACTTGGAAAGAAAAAAAAAGGTGGGGCAAAATATATTGAGTGGCCCTCGTGTGTGTATATATATATATGTATATATATTATACAGTGCCCGCGAAAAGTATCCGATCACCCTTGAAATTTGTATTTTTTACATAAAAAACAATGTTTAAATGTATACTAACCTTATATTAGTATTTTGTCATCTGTCCTTTGGTTTGGATGACTTGTTCTAGACGTTTTGGCATGGATTTAATCAAGTTTTGACAAACTTCCACTGATATTTCCTTGCACCATACCATTTTGATGGCCTCTTGTAATTTTTCGACTGAGCCAGTGTCGTGGCATTCAACCTTATTTGTTATTATTAGCCACAGATTTTCTATCGGATTGAGATCTGGACTATTACCAGGCCAATCCAAAATATCAAATTTATTGTCAGTAATCCATTTTGTCACTATTTTGGCCCTGTGACATGGTGCACCATCATGCATGTATGTTTTTGTCCTTTGGATTGCCATTGCCATTGGAAGTTTATCCTGTAGCATTGCTAAATACCGTGCACCATTCATAGTTGTGTTCTTCGGAAGAAAATATAAGTTTCCACGCCCATAGTGACCGAAACAACCCCAAACCATCACACTTGGAGGGTGTTTCATTGTCTTTAGGGTGTATTTAGGGTCCATCCTATTTGAGCCAATAGGCCGGCGAACCTTTTTTGGACAACTTCTGAATGTCAAAAATGTCGACTCATCGCTAAATAAAACCTTCTTCCATTCATCAACAGTCCAATGAATGTATTTTTTACAAAATGCGACACGTTTTTTACGCATTTTTTCATTAATGAACGGTTTCTTAGCAGCATGGCGAGATGGTAATCCGAGTTCTTTTTGGAGCCGCTCCTGGATAGTTCGTTCAGAAACACCAGATAACAAATTATTCATATTAAATTTTATTTCTTTCGCAGTTATTGTTGGGTTTTTCAATACTAAACGTTTCATAAGTTTGTCTGTTCGCGAATTTGTTTTTCTCGGTCTGCCAGATCGTTTTTTAGGGACTGGCGTGGTTAGGCCACCATTGTTCTTAGCCCGTGAAACCCATAAATTAAGGGTACTTTGGGATATGTTTAATTCCTTAGCTATCTGTCTCTGTGATTTCCCACATGCATGCAAAGCAACAATAGCACCTCGACAATCACTCTTAAGTTGTTTTTTAGCACACATTATATATAAATTTTATTTACACCACTTTCTGTAAAAAAAAAAAAAATCAAGAAATTTACACAAACTGAAATCTGACAAATTTGAGACACAGCCACCCGCAACGAAGGCTACCAGAACACTAATTTGAGAATGCGTTGGATAGCTCTCATATCAGCGAGCAACCTCAAAGTTACCAGATGTCGCTAGAACAAATAGAAAGTGAATTACGTGTCTCTGAATATCAAGGGAAAATATTGTATTTTCTTGAGTGATCGGATACTTTTCGCGGGCACTGTATATATATATATTATATATATATATATATATGATACACACAGACCGTGCATGGAACAAGAAACTCTTCTGGGATAATTAAATCCACTATAGTCCGAATAAGTAATGGTAAATGACAAATATCATAGTTTTTCTTTTTCATGATGCTAGCCCGACGTGGGCAACGGGTCTTGAAAAGTGGACGCTCAATTCTGCCAGTTGAGGTTTAAGTTTTGGTTTTTGGCTAAAAATATAATAGTTACCCCTTTTTCTTTGATGTATTCAATCCGACGTGAAGACAGCGAGTCTTTTGCTTATATTGAGGTTCCAAATGTAACAGGGCTAGGCTGCTTTAAACCCTAGATCCATGTCCCAAAGCTGGATCCTGCCTGCTTCGCAGGTAGCTGGTGACGTAAGCTATAGTTATGGGACCTCTTTGCGAGTGACCCGTTGCCCACGTCGGGCTAGCATCATGAAAAAGAAAAACTATGGTATTTGTCATTTACCATTACTTATTCGGACTATAGTGGATTTAACTTTCCCAGAAAAGTTCCTTGTTCCATGCACGGTCTGTGTGTATCATAAAAAACTCAGGGGACCATTCTGAGTTCATTCCCATATATATATATATATACTGATTCTTGTTTTATTTACTTATTTTTTGTCAGAGTACCTTCACTGTAAATAATTTGTTGAACGAACGAACATAAAATGATCGTTTCGTAATTAGGTCACAACTATTCAGTCCATTTTCAAATAAAAAAAATAGGACAACAAATGAATAGAATTTAAATAATAGAATTCGTAAACGAAGGTAAATTAAACTAAAATTAGATATAATTAGATAAATTACAAAAACACTCGAATTATTTGGTAAAATATGTATCAACGGGTTCAGGGCCGAATTCAGCGAATTTGGGCAAATGGGGATAATTTTGAGTTGATACAATTTCCATTCTTTAATAGTTCATCCTTTTAATTTGGAATTAACCCATTTTTTATTAAGGTTTATGAATTTATTGTTTATTTCTCAAACAAGATCTGATAAAACATTTTCAACTTTGACATTCAATAACTCATTACATTTGCGATTCGATTCCTCGTAATACTAAAATAACACATTTATAGGGTAATACTTTATATTCGTTAATAAAACTATAAGTACAACACGATTAAAAATGTAAGAGGTACCTTTAAAAGTATCAAAAGATTATTTGGTTCTTTTGCATTATCCTCCCAACACTAATTTTTTTATATAATGTTGGTTTGGTTTTGGTTATGGTACTTTATTTTCCTTCCATTATAAAAAAAATTAGTGTTGGGATTAGGTTAGGTTTGGTTAGGTTAAAAACAGCCCGCCGCAAGTGTTTTGCTAACGTACTTTATTTTCCTTCCATTATAAAAAAAAATTAGTGTTGGGAGGATAATGCAAAAGTACCGATTATTTCAAGCACTGGAATGGGCCTAGTGCCTAATTCCGGATGATTATTAAATATTTTAATTCTCAACAATTACACTGGATGATATTATTCATTCTTACCTTTTAATAAATTCACATACGTCTTCAAACACAAAATTTTACCTTGTACAAATACACTTCTGTACGAGTTACAACTACACTCTACCAAATTAAACGCTAACTCAAGAACGGATCCAAAAGAACTCGAGACGCAGTGAATAACTGAATATAGATTTGATTCTAAAACCAGTTCCTTTTTAATGAGATAAAAAGCACTAATCAGCATCCCAAACTGCATCGAAAAGTTGCTAACTAGTTATTATTTTCATGGTTTTGAGGATATTCAAAACACGTAGTTGTATTAAAAGCTTTATTATTATTTAGAAACATGAAATTTTACGAGCAGAATTTTTTAACTGAATATATATTTCGTAAGATTGGGACCAAGAATTATCACGAAATATTGTTTTCGCGATATATATAAAAAATTTCTATATATCACCACGAAATAGTATTTTCACCATGCTATATTAAAAACATTTGGAGTAATTTAGGGTACGTGAAATAAAGAGGGTCTACTATATATATATATATGAAATTATTTCATGAAAGTAACACGTGAATAATAATTATGATGAAAATAACCACGAAAAAAAATTAAAACACAAAATAGTGCTCCAGCGATTTCGTCTAATGACATCCTCGAAACATTGAGCGATCGCGACGCGATTCGCGTCGCGGTCGCTGCAGTGTGCGGGGATCATATTCTGTCACATCACACGCGACTCGAGTCGTCACGACCCTAGTCGTCAGTTGTGAGTTGCAAGACGATCCTGTGTGCGGCCTGCCTAAGATTAAATATGTAATACGTTTGTATAAGGGTGCTAAGATCAAAGAATTAAAAAAATAAGGCTAAAATGTAAGGCTAAGCGCATTTAATGTAAACTTGCTTCAAAATTATATATATTAATATATATATAATATTATATATATATATATATTATATATATATATATATCATACAGGGATGGACAAAGAGTTCCTCTGTCCCTTAATATCCCTCCCCCTTCGGGAAATACAATATCTGATCGATTTGACAGCCTATCGACAAAATATATTGTGGGTTAGATTAAATCAGATTAGGCTAAGTTAGCATAAGTTAAGTTACGTTAAGCTAGGTTAGTTTAATTTAAGTTAAATTAGTCTTTTGGAGTGTCGACGTTATGGTCGAGCCGATGAGTATAAGTACCTCCATTCGCAGTAAGGTCAAAATACACCTTTCTCCTTCTGCCTTTTACTCATGTAAAAACTAAACTTTTCAAGATTATTATTTTTTTTTAAGTCCTGAAATGAACTTTGTTATAAAATCTAAAAATAAGTTGAATAATTTCCTTATTCGGATCATACGACAGTGCCACTATGATCATACGATAGTGGTAATTATTAAAACATTTAAAATTGACTACTTGTACTTTTCAAGTAAAGAGAAAAAGATGCTGAAACAGTATATATAAATTTAGTGATGTACTGGAAGCAAATTTTGGCCGGAGGCCGGAACCTCCGGCTTAGTATTTTTCCTCCGGCCGGAGGTTCCGGCTAATTGATTTATTTCAGTATTTATATGTATGTGTGTGTGTGTGTGGTCCATCGTCTCATCTATTTAGGGTTTATATATTATAGTCCTGCTATTTTAAATTATTAAGTCTTTAATAACTTAAACTTTATAAAAGTCGACTTTCTATGCTTTGTGTGTGCTAATTTCTCTAAAAATTCCCATTGAACAGAATATCCTCAGGTTATGAAACTTATGTCTTGATGTCTTGCTGAATGCTGAGTAAAGTAGCCTATATCAAATCAATTAATTATTGATACAATCACTGATCACTCATAAAATAAATTATTATTTCAGTCACTGAGAACTGAAATATTAAGGCAATCACTGATCACTCATAAAATAAATTATTATTACAGTCATCTGAGAACTGAAATATTCGGATAGGCGCAGAAATGAGGTTTTATAGTTTTCTAGAATTAAAATTAAAAGTTGTCAGAATTGAGTTTGGTGTACTTGGCACCTCCGGCCAGAGGCCGGAGTTTAGTGAGACCTCCGGCCGGAGCAGGAGGTTTTTTAAAATGGCCGGAACTCCTGCTCGGCCGGAGCTCCGGTGCATAACTATTAATATAATAGCAGGCTTATTGGTTTTTTATCCGTTTCAAAACCAGAGAAGTAACTTTTTTTATCTTACATATTTCCCTTGTCTGTTCTAGGAGTTGCGCCCTAAGATTCCCTCGCGTGTACCCCAGTTTGAGAACCACTGATCTAGATCACTCATTAGAGTTACGATAATTTTTTTAAGTTATGTACAAAAATTTTGGTTGCAATTGTGTCTACAGGGTGAGTCAAAAGTCAGGTTACATAGAGAAATACTGTATTATGTAATGATACAGGGGAATAGTCACATCACATGTTCGATATGGCCACCGTTAACGGCAATGCACTTGTGCAGCCAGCTAGGAATATCACGTCAATGCGCTCCTCCTTCGATAACATCTCATAACTCATTTACCTGCAAAGAAACAGAAAAGCCCTATATAACCTGACTTTTGAATCACCCTGTATATCACTGTTAAGATTTAGCGTAACATTATTAGGTTTTAAATTTTCACGTACATATAGAAGCACTCCCCCTCCATTTCGATTTGTTCTTACTTTATGAAATAATCTATAACCCGTCATTTGATATACACCAATAAGTCTCTTTCCTTTTACAGTTTATTCACGATTCCGTGATACGAATGATTTCAAAATTTTCAACATATTCCAACGCCTTGAGTTCACTAATTTGATTTCGGATACTTACCACATTTAAGTAAACAATTTTAAACTACTGTATCAATCGCGTTGTGGTTATAAATGAGTTCCATTTGAGTCATTTCCAACAACACATTTAGAATTTGATCTAATCTTTACGCATATCATTGTCACTTTCACATCTATTAGTCCACCTAAATGAGCATTTCTCACTCCGTTTATATATTACCTTCGGTTCTCTCTCTCTCTCTCTCTCTCTATATATATATATATATATATATATACACAAACTCAGAATGGTTCCCTGAGAACATTATATGTTAAACACAGACCGTGCATGGAACAAGGAACTCTTCTGGGAAAATTAAATCCACTATAGTCCGAATAAGTAATGGTAAATGACAAATACCATAGTTTTTTTCCTTTTTTCATGATTTTAGCCCGACGTGGGCAACGGGTCTCTCGCAAAGAGATCCCATAAATATAGCTTCCCTCACCAGCTATCTGCAAAGCAGACAGGATCCAGCTTTGGGACGTGGATCTAGGGTTTAAAGCAAGCCTAGATCCCTACACTCAGAACCTCTATATAAGTAAAAGACTCGTTGCATTCACGTCGTGTTGAATAAATCAAAGAAAAAGGGGGTAACTATTGTATTTTTAGCCAAAAAAACCAAAACTTAAACCTCAACCGGGACATTGAGCGTCCACTTTTCAAGGCACGAAACACGTCCGTTTAGTATACACAAACTCAGAATGGTTCCCTGAGAACATATATGTTAAACACAGACCGTGCATGGAACAAGGAACTCTTCTGGGAAAATTAAATCCACTATAGTCCGAATAAGTAATGGTAAATGACAAATACCATAGTTTTTTTCCTTTTTTTCATGATTTTAGCCCGTGGGCAACGGGTCTCTCGCAAAGAGATCCCATAAATATAGCTTCCCTCACCAGCTATCTGCAAAGCAGACAGGATTCAGCTTTGGGACGTGGATCTAGGGTTTAAAGCAAGCCTAGATCCCTACACTCAGAACCTCTATATAAGTAAAACTCGTTGCATTCACGTCGTGTTGAATAAATCAAAGAAAAAGGGGGTAACTATTCGGACTATAGTGGATTTAATTTTCCCAGAAGAGTTCCTTGTTCCATGCACGGTCTGTGTTTAACATATAATGTTCTCAGGGAACCATTCTGAGTTTGTGTATACTAAACGGACGTGTTTCGTGCCTTGAAAAGTGGACGCTCAATGTCCGGTTGAGGTTTAAGTTTTGGTTTTTTTGGCTAAAAATACAATAGTTACCCCCTTTTTCTTTGATTTATTCAACACGACGTGAATGCAACGAGTCTTTTACTTATATAGAGGTTCTGAGTGTAGGGATCTAGGCTTGCTTTAAACCCTAGATCCACGTCCCAAAGCTGGATCCTGTCTGCTTTGCAGATAGCTGGTGAGGGAAGCTATATTTATGGGATCTCTTTGCGAGAGACCCGTTGCCCACGTCGGGCTAAAATCATGAAAAAAGGAAAAAAACTATGGTATTTGTCATTTACCATTACTTATTCGGACTATAGTGGATTTAATTTTCCCAGAAGAGTTCCTTGTTCCATGCACGGTCTGTGTTTAACATATATTATATAATATAATACACACAGACCGTACATGGAACAAGGAACTCTTCTGGAAAAATTAAATCCTCTATAGTCCGAATGAGTAATGGACTAATGGTAAATAACAAACACTACAGTTTTTTCTTTTTCATGATGTTAGCCCTACGTGGGCGTGGGCAACGGGTCACTCGTAAAGAGGCCCCAAAAATATAGCTTCCCTCACCAGCTATCTGCAAAGCGAATAGGATCCAGCTTTGGGACAGGATCTAGGGGTCACAGTTACACCTAGCCTACTATATTCAGAACCTCAATATACGCAAAAGATTCGTTGCATTCACGTCGGATTGAATACATCAAAGAAAAAGGGGTAACTATTGTATTTTTAGCCAACAACCAAACCTTAAACCTCAACTGGCAAAATTGAGCGTCCACTTTTCAAGGCACAAAACATCATCCGTTTCATGATGGGATCCTGTTCCAAAGCTGGATCCTATCTACTCTGCAGATAACTGGTGAGGGAAATTATATTTTTGGGGCCTCTTTGCGAGTGACCCGTTGTCCACGTCGGGCTAACATCATGAAAAAGAAAAAAATTATAGTGTTTGTCATTTACCATTACTTATTCGGACTATAGTGGATTTTACTTTAACTCGTAAATGCGTATCCGTGATACTGTACAGTGGTTCGTACTCCAGTATAAACAACAAATTATAACAAATGCTCAAATTGGCGGCCTCTGACATCGAGACACTTAGGGATGGAATTTATGATTTTTAATAATTCTTCGAATTGACGTTCTCGAGATGCGTGTTTCATTTGATAATCTTCTTGTTGACTTTACTGGACTATTCGTTAAAGTTTCAAATACCATTGCAGAGGTATTTTCATCAGTTGCAGTTTTTGGACGACCAGAACGCCGTCGATCATGTACACTTCCCGTTTCTTTGAAACGTTTAAACAACTTGCCAACAGTCGCATGTGTTACTGGATGCTTATCAGGATGATTTCTATTGAATTCGGGAGCAACTTCTCTGTGTGTAGCGCCCTGTCTTGCGTACATGAGCACAAGTTCTACCCGGTCTTCTGTTGTTAGATTCGAAGCCATTTCTGGGCTGAAATAAAAAAAGTATTTGAGTATTTATACTGGAGTACGAACTACTGTACAGTATCATGGATACGCATTTACGAGTTAAAGTTGATATTCATTTTAAGTATTTACTATTTACCATTTGTTGTAATTTATGTATTAAAATAAATATTTTCCTATGGATCCAGACTTTCGGCCCACCCTGTATATATATATATATATATATATATATATATATATATGTAAAGAACGACGCTTGTGTCGAAGAGCGTTCCGCACAAGTGCGGAACGCTCTTCTACACAAGCGTCATTCTTTACATTAATTATACTGTGTGTTGTTTGCAGTTAAAATGTGTATATATGCATGTGTGTGTATATATATATATATATATATAATTATACAGGGTGAGTCAAAAGTCTCCATACATAGGCAAAATGGTCACTTTATTATGCAATCACTTGTAAGTCACAAAATATGCTCTATGTGGGCACCATTACACTGAATGCACATACGGATGGCACATACAAAGGCATCTCAGCACATCACCTGCAAAAAAATAAAAAATAAATAATCATTTATTTATCATGACCATTTTGCCTATGTATGGAGACTTTTGACTCACCCTGTATATATATATATATATATATATTATATAGAACAATGCTTTTGTTTCAATGTTAATTGTCCTTTTGTTAAAAGAACTAAAATACGCAATTATATAAATATGTTAAGTAAACACCACTTTCAAATTAATGACAAAAATTTGCCAACTCATTCACGACCTTCTTTTAACTAATTATGACGCTTCTATTTTTTGTGAAATAATTTGCATTTACGTGCAAAAAATATAATTGTTAACTTCGATTAATTAATTATTAAAGATGTCCCTATTTGCGAATTCAAAGGAAACTTAGCATAAAAACATGGTCCTGTCTTTTCTTTATCAGGTCTTTATTAGCATTTAAATGTAAATAACTTTTTAATACTAAGAATCTGATGGAAGAACTGGAGGGCCTAATATAAGAAAATTAGAAAATGGACGAAAATACGATTTTAGTCATGGAGTAGTAGATTTTTGGAATGACTTACCATACGATGTGCATGGTAGCTCCTTAGATAGTTTGTTTGAAAACTAATATAATGAATAATAATAATAATTACACGAAATCTTTGTGAGGATGCTCACAAATCTTGACAAGTGATACTAAATTCATTATCAGTAATTTCTTAATACATCTCTCATTCCAGAATATTTTAAGGTGTTTTAACTCTTTTGGCCATAGCTGTACAGTAGTTTTGTTAATAATTTAATGACAATAAGTTAACTTGAAACTGATAATTTGTAAGATTCTATTAAAATTTGCCTTTGATTTTATCATAGGCCCAAATGACTTTATATTATTCAGATGTAATGTAATGGAGAAAAGTCTCTTGCAGACATTCTAAATAATGCAAAATTGACACGGTTATGAAAACGAATGTGGATTATGCAAAGTGCGGAGTGAGTGATGTGCTCAAGCCTGTGTGTGCTAAGTGGGTGTTCAGTTATAGGCCTACAGTAAAAGTACGATTAGATAATTTAGATTTCAAAATATTCTCAAGGAAACTGTACTCATTTTATCGACACCGTATACAGTGTATCACACAGCCCCCATAACTCAGTGGGTAACGCCGTTTTCCTATAAGCAAAATGAAAACATCAAGGTCGGGGGTTCGACTCCGGTGGTGTTGGTAATAATAACAATAATAATAATAAATGAGTTGGGTACGCGAAGAGGTCCTAAAAATATAACCCTTTTAATTTTATATACGATTAACAAACGGCCACGAGTCACACGGTCGTAAAGAGAAAGTAGAAATCCTCTCTCTCTCTCTCTCTCTCTCTCTCAAATCCAGAAAATCCCGTGAAAGAATTCAAAGGGTTTGAGAACCACTGATCTAGACAAAAGGAAGCGGTCTCAACAGGCGATTTCAATTATCCCAACGGAGATGGCTCAATGCGTGCGAAAAAATAAAGTACCGGGTGTCCGAGAATTATCTGTACAATATTTGGCTGTTATTAAAAGTCAACCATGAAGTGTAGAAATTCCAGTTTTGTCCCATTTTACAGAGAATCTCTAAGTTTTTTCTGATACCACGTTTTGACAAGTTTTTTAGAAATGTACGCGGGTGACAGACATTGATGATTTAAAAGCAAGAATCACAGCTACTATTGAGCGAATTGATGTGGATATGCTGCAGCGTACATGGCAACATTTGGAGTATCGATTGGATGTTTTTCGAATCACTAATGGTGCACATATCGAATGTTTGTAACAACGTTACTTCAATAAAAGAAACTTTTGAAAATACAGATTCTAAATAATCTTGTTTAAGAATTTTACGTGTGTTATCAAGAATTTTATTAAAAGATGAAATTGTACAGATAATGTTCGGACACACTGGAATTTCTAAAAAACTTGTCAAAACTTGGTATCAGAAAAAACTTAGAGATTCTCTGTAAAATGGGATACCACTGGAATTTCTACACTTCATGGTTGACTTTTAATAACAGCCAAATATTGTACAGATAATTCTCGGACACCCTGTATACTTTAATAATAAGCAGCCATGGTTAAGTTATGAAATAGCACGACTTATTCTATTCACTTCTATTCTATTCTATTCATTTTATTCTAGCACGACTTATTCTATTCATTATAATGCTAAACAATATAAACTGCAACCTAGGAAGCTCTCTCCTGTCATTCGCAGATGATACCAGAATACTAAGACCAATTACAGAAAAAGAAGACTGTGTAGAGCTACAAAAAGATCTACAAACTATATATACATGGGCAGATGCAAACAATATGGCCTTCAATGAAGACAAATTTGAACTAATTAAGTATGGACCAAATAAATACCTGAAAGAATAATTCAACTGGACCCACAGGAAAAGATATTGTACAAACTGATCATGTCAGGGATCTAGGGATTATATTATCTGAAGATGCAACATTCAACAGGCACATTGACAAAGTAACCTCATCATGCAAACAACTAATAGGATATATACTGAGGACATTCAGAACTAGGGACAGTATGACCATGCTTACCCTGTGGAAATCACTTGTCCTTCCATGCATTGACTACTGCTCTCAATTATGGTTTCCCCACAAACAGAATGAATTGCAAAAAATTGAGGACCTACAAAGAACCTTTACCTCGTATATTAAACAACCTGATGGGCAACAGGTGAGTAAAAACAAATTAAACTACTGGGATAGGCTCAGAGGCCTCGACCTTTATTCCATAGAGAGAAGGTTTGAGAGATACATCCTAATCTACACCTGGAAAATTCTAGAAGGGCTTTTAGTTGCCCCCAATACTGAACCAATTGTGCCCACCTTAACAAGAACTGGCAGAATGTGTAAAAAATATCACCTCCCACCAAACAGTCTGAGAAGGATTCAAACCCTTCAATATAATAATATCTCTAGGCAGGGTTCTCGCCTGTTTAACTCCTTGCCTCAGTACCTTAGAGATATAAGTGCAGTCCCAGTAGATACTTTTAAAAAACACTTGGACATGTTTTTAGCCAACATACCCGACCAACCCACAATGCCAGGGTATTCCTCTGCCAGACCAGCACCCACAAATTCAATAGGGGACCAAATCGTATGGCAGGAGCAAGAGAAAAGAAGGGTGGCGACCCCGTCGTGGCCCCGTCTCAGGAGGCGCTGAACGGACTTCGTGGGAGCAGCGCACCCTTGAGGCAGAAGCGCTTTAAGGTAAATTTAAGGTAAGGTAAATTAGAGATCGGAATAGCGTCTATAAAATGTACAAGCACAAAACCTCTCAACCAAACTTCAGTCAGTTTGTTCTACTAAAAAAGCATGTTAAAAGCGAAATTAAAAAAACAAAGCGTCAGTATGAGTCAGTTCTTGCAAAATCATGCAGACGGGGCACGAACAAAACTCACTGGACAATAACTCACCGGACAAAAACTCACCACTTAAATGCAAAAGAGGACAAAAACTCACCAGACAAATGTTTTTGCGAAATACATACACTCTAGTCTAGATCTTAAGATCTTAAGTAGCAGAAAAAATCAAGAATTAATGCCCAGTTAGGTCAATTGACTGCCCGGTTAGGTCAACTGTACGCCCTTGACGATTGGTTAGGTTAAGTCATGATATTTTCGTTAAAAACACATTAATTATTTAAAGTGCTCTAACATGTTTGTTTTTCATTTCTCCAAAAAAAAAGTTATTTTTGAAATGAGTGACCAAAACTACATTAGTATACCGATTTGGTTAAAAACAGAACAATTTAAAAGATGAAGAGTAATTATCTATAATGAGTCTAAAATCTTAAGATGTAGACTAGAGTGTATGTATTTCGCAAAAACATTTTGTCTGGTGAGTTTTTGTCCTCTTTTGCATTTAAGTGGTGAGTTTTTGTCCGGTGAGTTTTTGTCCGGTGAGTTTTTGTCCGGTGAGTTTTTGTCCTGGATTCCATGCAGACAGGAATCTAAGAAATTTTATGTATATATTAACGATAAAAATCCATTTAGAGAGACTATTGGATCAATATTAGACTCCAGTGGAAATTTAATAAGCAATCAGAAACAACTAGCGACGGTACTAAATAACTACTTTGTTCGAGTAGAAGACATATCGAACATACCAAAAGCACGATCTTTGTTTAACCCTTATTTCATAACCTGGGTAAAATATACCCTTGGTATAACTTACCATGACTATGAAATAAAGGTTAACCTAAATGAAAAATTAATTTTAACTGATATGAAGAGGAGGTTTCGCATTACGTAAATAAATCAAAGATTGGTAAATTGGGATCACCTGAAGATCAGGACCCCCAGCCTTCTTTAGTTAGCCTTATAAGGCTAACTAACGAAAATATCACGACTTAACCTAACCAATCGTCAAGGGCGTGCAGTTGACCTAACGACTGGTTAGGTTAAGTCGTGATATTTTCGTTAGTAGCCTTATAACGCTAACTAACGAAGGCTGGGGGCATGATCTTCAGGCGATCCCTGATGTATTTCATCTTAAGCACCTGAAGGAACTGAAAAACAAATTAATACCCCTTCTCGTTAAACTTTTTAATAGAATGTAGAGGAGGAAATTGTACCATCTGACTTTAAGTTGGCAAATGTCCCTCCTATTTTTAAAAAAGGGGGATAAAAAAAACTCGTAGACAATTACAGGCCGATTAGCTTACAGTAACTTCGATTGTGGGCAAACTTTTAAAATCAATAGTACGTGATAGAATAGTTGATCATCTTGAAAATTATAATTTGATTGGAAACAGTCAACACGGTTTCGTAAACAACGTTCGTGTCTAACCAATTTATTGGAATTCTTTTACAACATTATAAATATATACGACCAACATAGAGCGGTAGATGTTGCGTATTTGGACTATGCGAAGGCGTTCGACACGGTCCCACATAAACGATTATTACTCAAAAATATTCAGGGGCATGGTATTCGCGGTAACATTAAAGTGGATTGAAAACTGGTTAATAAACGGAAAACGGAGTTGTAATAAATAGATCTGCGTCGAAGTAGGCAAGGCTAACTAGCGAGGTCCCTCAGGGTTCTGTGTTGGAGCCAATCTTGTTCATTGTTTATGTAAATGATCTCGATGTTAATTTGATTAGTACGATTTCGAAGTTCGCGAACGATACGAAACTCAGCCGTAAAACGTACAGTAGACTCGATAGAGAGGCTTTGCAAAGTAACCTTAATAAAGTCGTTGATTGATTGGATAAATGGCAGATGAAATTTAATGTCGACAAATGCAAAGTAATGCGCATCGGCTCTCGAAATATCAAGTTTAGTTGTTATTGTATGGCAGGTAAAGGCTTTATTTCAGCAACGGAAAAGAAAGATTTAGGTATATATATAGAGAGAGAGAGAGAGAGATTATTTATAAGTAATGTAGGTTTGTATATTATTAACAATAACACAGGCCTGCGATGGTTTTGTTGTCCAAAATATTTTATTACTTACATAATAACTTTTGCACGTTGATTCCGAAAATAATATTAATTTTTCGCCATCACGTATAGATTTTTCACAAAATGTCATATTTTGTATTCCATATGTAAGTAATTTTCATTAAAATTGACTCAATTAAAATTTTATTAAAAACTGCTGCCCATAAATGCTTCTAGGTCAGAAGTGACGTCATAGCGTCTTGTAGAACATTCGAGAAACGCACCGCTAGTATATGAGTGATTGCCAAGCCACGAGATGAATCAGTCTGTCTAGTGCGTGCGAGGTTGTAGTTCTTTATTATTCAAAGGTGTGCGGTGACTATATTTCTCTTTTGAAATTTGTTTATTTGTCGTTATGGCAACCAGAGGGTGTGTAAATAGCCCAAACATTTTCTGTTATATTTCTGGAAAATTTACTGTGAAAAAACAAAGGCGAGATATTACAGACTTCGTCAAGAAAGCATACTATGCGTACTTCGGAATGAAACTTGGGGATCAAGAAAAATCATGGGCTCCACATAAAGTTTGTAGTGTTTGTGTTGAACAACTTAGACTGTGGAGTAAAGGTAAAAAGGATTCTTTACCTTTTGAGATTCCAATGGTCTGGCGTGAGCCTAGAAATCACAGCACTGACTGCTATTTTTGTTCATGTAACGTGTAAGGCTACAATACTAAAAATAAAAAGGAAATTTCTTATCCAAACTTTAAGTTTGCTATAAGACCTGTTGCTCATGGATCTGGTATACCTGTACCTACTATACCAAATACTCTTGATATAACTTCATCTGATTCGGTGTCTGATGAGGATGGAAACGATGATATTGATTGTTTTCAAACCGAAACATCTGGTGAACCCCAATTGTTTACACAAAGTGAACTTAATGATTTGGTAAGAGATTTGTGTCTCCCAAAGGATTCTTCAGAGATTTTGGGATCCAGACTTCGTGCAAAGAACTTGCTTTCTCCCGGGACGTCATTTTACTGGTACAGAAATCGAGAAAAAGAATTCATCCAATATTTTTCTCAAGAAAATTCACTGGTATATTGCAACACTGTTTCGGAACTAATACTTAAGCTAGGCGCTGCAGTCTATGACCCAAATGAGTGGAGACTTTTCATTGATTCCAAAAGAAGTCTAAAAGGCGTCCTCCTTCACAACGGTAACTTGTATGCATCCGTTCCTGTGGCTCATTCGGTTCACTTGAAGGAAACGTACGAAAATCTTCAGCTTCTTCTAGCTAAGGTTAAATACAAAGAACACGGTTGGCTACTTTGTGGAGGCTTAAAAGGGATTTGTATGTTGTTAGGTCAACAACCAGGTTATACGAAGTTTCCATGGTTATTGTGTGAATGGGATAGCCGAGCAAAAACATTCAAGTGAAAGTTTGGTTGACACGAAGAAAGTCCTTTTACCTCCGCTTCACATAAAATTGGACTTGATGAAGTAATTTGTTAAGGCTTGGACGAAGATGGAGATTGTTTTAAGTATCTGTGTGGTAAATTCCCAACTCTTTCGGAAGCAAAATTGAAAGAAGAAATTTTCGTTGGTCCCCAGATTAGAAAACTGACTTTGGATGAACACTTTGAAAGAACAATGAACAATCTTGAAAAGGAAGCGTGGATTGCTTTTAAGGACGTTATCAGCAAATTTTGGGGAACAACAAGGACCCAAATTACCAAAACAGTGTGAACATGCTAAATAATTTCAAAGAGTTGGATTGTAATATGAGTTTAAAATTACATTTCTTACATTCACACTTGGATTACTTCCTTGAGAATCTCGGAGCGCTCAGCGAAGAACAAGGAGAACGGTTTCACCAAGACATCAAAGAAATGGAGAAGAGATATCAGGGAAGGTGGGACATCAGCATGATGACTGATTACTGCTAGATATTGAAACGGGATACTCCAGAATTATTACATAAAAGAAAAGAAACAGCGCGTACATTCGAGATTAAAAGGCATAGATCTCATAAGAAAACTCAGGACAAATAAAGATGAATATGTAATTGACGTTAATAGTCTTCTTTATTTTTAAAGTTGTTTGCATTTGTAATTAGTATAACAAAGCGAAATAGGTACCTAATGTAAATTGAAATAAATAATATTTATTTATGTTGTTGTTTTTTTCCCTTCCAGTTTGCAAAAAATCCTTACGTGATAGAAAAAATGGACACTTTATTCAAAATCAGCGTAGTTGAATTATATAAAATCAGTTATTGGTAAGAAAACAACTCTTACAAAGTTCTCATTCGCAGGCCTGTGTAATTAATTATTAATTAAACCCATTTATTACAAATTATTAGTTAAAATCCATTATCGCAATAATCTCCAAAATCTATTACCCATCAACACAACTCACGTGTCAGTTATTTGTTAGAATAATTTATTAAATTATATTCATCATGCGTTTGTACACTATTAACAATGTTCGTACAACAAGGAATAACAGTTCCAAGGACTCTGCTAATGGATTTCCTATTTTTAAAGAAAAGGAATTCTACATACAAGGTGGCCACAAAGTCCCTTTGCGTGAAAAACAAGGGCAACATACAGATATGCTGTAATTTCACTACAAAGGGACTTCGTGGCCACTCTGTACTTGCGTTGACTGTAACGCAACCGGGTAATCTACATCACAAGACATTAGGACCCCTATATACTAATATCGTAAGACAGAAATACAAATTAGTTTATCTGAACAGACTGAACTGCGATAGTAATTCACTTTATAGCCAGCACCCATAGCTCAGTGAGCAACACCGTTTCACTATAAGCGAGGTCAAGACACTGAAGTCGGGGTTTCGACTCTTGATCGTGCTGATATTAATAATCTAGGAGTTAGCGCAAAGGACCGCATTAATTTGGTCTGAGCGCTGTAGCAGTTTCTGGCCCTGCTCACTGATTAATTATATTATTAATACGCTTTTATATATTTTTCGACAGTTTTGGCTCATCGCGAACCCTTGTCAATTGGTAATGACCGTATAAACAGAGAACAGAGTTTATATACACCTAGAAGTTAATTATCAGCATGGGCGTAGGAGGCGGGGGGTCTGGGGGTTCCAGGACGCCCCAGTCAACCTTTGTGTCGGGTCCATTTTGCCTCACTTTGTCGGGTCCATCACATCATGTCAATGAGAGAAAACTTAAAAAGGGACGAAAACAGGATTAGAAGGCAAAACTGTGAACTGAAATTATTTTACAAATTCATTTTATTTGTTCACTTGTATGGTTGTATACACCTGTACAGTTGTCTTGTCTTGTACGCATCTGATTTTAAATACATAAAACTGAAGAGTAATTTACATAATGGCATCATTATAATTTATATTACTGTATTTTTCTCATACGTCATGAAAAACTAGAGTTTTGTTGCATAACTTGCAGTATCGCTTGTACTTTTCCTTATATGATACTTATATAATATAAGCAACAATTTAAACGAGCATTTATGAAGGAAAACATAGTTTGTGCTTAATCTTAACATTAAAGAGCCTACATAATAGAACAGAAATATCTGTATAAGACACTGTGTCTTAGACACAAAGCATCAGATAACAGTACACTGAGTGAACATTTTTAAACTAACATCTGATAGCGCTTCTTTTTAAATATTTAGATTTGCCACTGCACCTCTAAATAATGACTGCTTTGAAAAAGGGCTCAAAGCAAAAAAAAAAATGGTTTAACGAATGATTTTAAGTAATATGTGACATATTAATCCGTGTCGTAATCATAAATTTTTTCATTAATATGAAGTATGATAAAATTCCTGCAGACGCTAATGTGAAGCTCAATAATTTTTTTTTAGTTTATGGAAATGTCGGTCTGAAGCTCTGAGAAACATCTTTCTTGTCGTGTCCAAACACCTGGACCCCCCAGAGACTATTTATCCCGTACGCCCATGATTATCAGGGATTAGCTGACTAAACCTTCCCATCCTCTTACCAGGGGATAGTTAAGTAACCCTTCCGACCCAACTTTGTACCCGTGTTGCCTGGGTATTTTTGGATGGTAATGTTACAAAATTCTTAATTTTATTACGTGGAATTTTGTTAAAAGAGAATTGACTATAACCCTGTAATAGATTTCAATAATTGCAACTGTGTTTTCGAATCTAATAATTATGTTAAGCGTAGAATTGTTGAATCTAGTCTTATAGGCTCTATACAAAATTTTAATCTATCTGATGGTCAATTCACTTTTAACAAAATTATATGTAATAAAATTAAAAATTTCTAACATTACCATCCAAAAATCCCCAGGCAACACAGGTACAAAGTTGAGTCGGAAGGGTCACTTAACTTTCTCCTGGTTAGAGGAAGGAAAGGTTTAGTCAGCTAATCTCTGGTAAATAATTACACTGGCCAACAAAATGAAACTTTTTTTTCTCATCACAAACATGATCACACTTTTCTTAATGCATTTTTCGCGCTGATTCCGAATCTGGTTTTATTTTTTTCTAGCACGTATAGTTATATAGATACACTGGTTTTGATATTTTTAAGTTTTTGATATTGCTATAAGAAAATTTATGGATGTATAGATCACACTTAGGAATGCTAAACAACAAATACATCATATACCTTATTCAATGTACTTATAAATAAAGAATATATACATTATTTTATTAAAAGCGCTGTGAGTGTGATTTCCTTTTGTAAATTTGGCCTGGATTGTCACGATACAGCATCCAACAATGGTCCGCCATCATGCTTTCATTCCAATATCCTTGGTAGCGCTTCTCCATCATCTGAATATCTTGATGGAAGCGCTCTCCTTGCTCGTCACTCACTGCACCAAGGTTTTCAGGAAAGAAATCTAAGTGGGAATGCAGGAAGTGAATTTTTAACGACATTCCGACACTCCATTTCTTTGAAGGCATCAAGGAGGTTCTTGACTCCATCCTTATACGCAGGTGACTTGTTGCTTCCAAGAAAGTTTTCACATATCCATTTGAACGCCAGCCAAGCCTTCAATTCCAGCGGACTTAGGACTTTTTCAAATTCAGTGGCACTCAAAACCTCCCTTATTTGTGGCCCAACAAAAATTCCTTCCTTCAATTTTGCTGCAGTAACCTTCGGAAATTTCCTTGAAAGGTATTGGAACCCTTCAGAATTGACTTTACCCATTGCTTTAACAAAATTCTTCATTAAACCAAGTTTAATGTGAAGAGGTGGCAGATAGATCTTTTGGGGATCCACTAAAGGGACAGACTGGACATTGCTTATCCCTGGGACATATGTATACCTAAGTGGCCAGTCACTTTTGGTGTAATGTTCTATAGTGGCGCGACTGTCCCACAGGCAAAGGAAACAACAAAATTTTGTGAATCCTGACTGCATACCCATAAGCATTCCTATAACTTTTAGATCTCCACAAACATTCCATTGATGACTGTCGTATTTGATTGCCTTAAGTAGTATATCCATATTGTCATATGTCTCTTTTAGATGGACGGAATGGGCAATGGGGATGGATGGCATTATATTACCATTATGCAAAAGAACTGCTTTCAGGCTTCTCTGCGACGAATCAATAAAGAGGCGCCACTCAGATGCCACATACGTCTGAGATATGGCTGTAAATAGTCCATTGATGTCATGGCAATAACAGAGAGGACCGTCTACTGAAAAGAATGCTGTTAATTCAAAATTCCGCCTTCGGTAGTAACTAATACGAACATTGTTCTCAAGTAAATTGTTCTCCTTTAGTCTTGAGGCGAGAAGCTCTGATTTCTCTTTAGACAGCGATATGTCTCTAACAAGATCATTCAACTGTCCTTGGGTTAACTTTTTAGGCTCTAAATGTCTACCTTCAAAAGTGTACTCTGGTTCTGTAGATGGTCCGGAAACGCCAGTTGCACCTTCATCACTTTCCATGTCATCTATGATAGAATCTAGCCTATCACTTGGGGGGAATTGGAATGGGCAATGTTTCATCATGTTTTACTGGTCTACGTGCTGAATCCAAGTTTGGATATACAATCTGGTGTTTGTTCTTGGCAGAAAACCCCATTAAGTTCACACTACAAAAATAACAGTCTTCATGATGATCTCTCGGCTCCCTCCATATCATGGGTATGGCAAATGGCATTGAAGCTTTCTTTTTGTTAAGCCAATCACGTAATCCATTTGAACAGCCAGAACAGATTTGATGTGGCGCCCATGGTTTATCTTGGTCACCTAGATGGCAACCAAAGTATAGCTTGTATATTTTCTTAATGTCGGTTGTAATACTTCGTCGCTGTGTTTTAGTTGTCAACTGGCCGCATACGAAACAGAACTTGTCGGGTCATTCTTACATTGTCGAGGCATGTTGACTGACCTGAGCAAACTATAAATTCAAAAAAAATGTACCCCAACTTGACACAACAAGTTCTTGGACTGGACTGATCTTTTGACACACAAAGCACGGCGTTGTTGCCTGAATCACAATGCTGCTAGACGTAAAAGCTCACACCTGAAATACATAAGATGTATAATAAGATAATTGAAATAAATAAGATGAATAAACTAAAAAAACAATAAAATAAACACAATCAAATGTTGAAATATTAGTATTTTGCCTATTTAAAATGGTTAAATCTGTGTAGTTATATATATGCTTTCATCTTGAAAACTATACGTGCTAGAAAAAATCTGAATGCAGTTTTGGAATCGGCGTGAAAAATGCTATCCAGCCACCACAAATTTTACTCTGATGAAAAATCTTTGTTGACCAGTGTTATCTTTTAGGTGTATATAAACTCTGTTCTCTGTTTATGCGATCATTACCAATTGACAAGGGCTCGCGATGAACCAAAACTGTATTGGTATTAAAGAAATAAAAATTTAAGTCTTCCTGCAGAATGGTTTCCTTCTTCATATATACCGGGTGCGGCATAAGTCGCTTTACTGAGAATAATGAAATCACCTTGCGAAGAATAATATTTATTATTTATTACAAAAATTGTTCAAAGTGTCCTCCATCATGTTCAGTACACACGTTACATCTGTGAACCACTGAACAACAAATAGCACGACACAGTTCTTCATTATTATTCAACTTCTCGAATTCTTGGCGTATCAAAGTCTTCATGTGATCGAAGTTCCGAGGTTTCTGGCCGTAGCCTCTACCTTTGATTATACCCCACATTGAATAATCAGTGTGATGTGATTATTCAATGTGGGGGTATAATTAAAGATAGAATCTACGAACAGAAATCGTGGGACTTCGATCACATGAAGACTTTGATACGCCAAGAGTTCGAGAAGTTGAATAATAACAAAGAATTGTGTCGTGCTATTTGTTGTTGTTGAGTGGTTCAAAGATGTAACGTGTGTATTGAACATGATGGAGGACACTTTGAACAATTTTTGTAATAAACACTAAATATTATTCTTAGCAAGGTGATTTCAGTGTTCTCGGTAAAACGACTTATGCCGCACCCTGTATATATATGAAAATGAATGAAAATGAAAAGATGTATTGGCAGACTGTAGTCCATATGACAAATATTATTAATACAACTAGCAAAAGATCGTCGCTACGCGCCGATTTTGCTATATTTACGGTATTTGGGCCTTCAGCCCAAACCGAATTGTGGCCCTACGGCGTATTTTATTTTGAACATCAATAGCCCTTTATCTGGATATCACTCCTATTCCTCTCACCTTGGGCCTCAGTAATTCGGGTGCCTGTGGCCCTCCAATTACTGGCGAACCAATTATTCGGTCAATAAAACTAGAGAAAAGAACGCAGACATGAAAATCTAAAGCTTCACAAATCTTGATACAATGAGCTCGAATGTAAAGCTCAAGATTTTCATGACTGCGTTCTTTTCTATACGTAGTTTTATTGGCCAAATAATTGAACCGACAGTAATTGGGGGTTCAATTATTTGGTCAGTAAAACTATTGTCATGAAAATCTTAAGCTTCACAAATCTTGACACAATGTGAAGCTCAAGATTTTCATGGCTGCGTTCTTTTGTGGGTGGTATTTTAACCAGTTTCAATAACCGAGGTAGCTCCGCAGTTAAATCCTTCCGAGTTTGGAGTTTTTGTTACATATACATATCGCACTTACTTCCATTATATTAAAAAGAAAATCCAAGGACCTCCAAGGACCAATCAACAGTTTTCCTTATTGATTTTCTTGCTCAAAATTTAGCTTCAAATTTTCATTTTTCTACAGTTATAGCAATATAATGTTCAATAGGATTTACTTTAACATTATACAAAAGAACAGCAGCGAAAATGCATTTTAAAGTTTATAAATTTTTTTTGGTTACATATATATACAGTGTGTCCGTAAAGTCATGGTGGGATTTTAAATAGCTATATTATTGCAACGAAACATGATAATGAGATGAAAAAAAGGCAAATTGAAGAACAACTCTAAAAGAATAACTTTATTTAACGTAGTTCGATATGGGCTCCTCTGGTAGCCCTGCAGACATCTAGGCGGTGATTCAATTCCAGCCACACACGCCCAAGAACATCAGGAGTGACGGATGCGATAGCTTCCGTGATTCGCTCGTGCGAGTGATGAATATCCCTAATCGGTACACTGTACACGCTTTGCTTGACGTAACCCCACAAATAAAAGTCCAAAGGTGTCAGGTCGGGAGAGCGTGGAGGCCATGGCTTCCATCCTCCTCTTCCTATCCATCTCTGTGGAAATTTTTCATTAAGGAATTCTCGAACAACGTTGGCATAGTGCGGAGGAGCACCATCTTGCTGAAAGATGACATTATTGTCAATAAATTGGGGTACTGCAAAATGTTCCAACATAGCGAGGTAGTTGTGTGACGTCACAGTGGGTTCCGCGAAGAAAAATGGGCCAATCACGCGATCTCGTGCTAGAGCACACCACACATTAACTTTCGGGCTATTACGCTCATGTTCAACATAGGCATGTGGACAGCCTAGAGCCCTAGACTAACTACGAGATAAAGGTTAAGCTTAGCCTAGACTAACTACAAGATACAACTTTGAGAGTTGTTCTTAAATTTGGTATTGTTTCATCTCATTATCATGTTTCGTTGCAATAATATAGCTATTTAAAATCCCACCATGACTTTACGGACACACTATATATAGCGCACTTAGCTCCATTATAATATAGATGACAGTTCACATACTGAGGATAAAAATATATACAATTGATTAGAAATAATACTGTAATGTCGAAATTAAGTGGAGCTACAGACAGACGTTTTCGTACCAAGAAGTCCATAGCTTAGAGGATAAACGGCAGGACTCATGGATAGCTTGGATAATCGGGTTGGTTGATTTTTTTTAATTCTTTGCATTAGACTGTATTGAGCATGTCTTGTTACCTCAGGGAAGCTCGGGGGCGGTCGGGACATTGCGGGTAGCAAACATTTGCGAAGCTGAGCATCTCGGGGGTAATTTATGTAAGAGTCTAAAAGACCTGTTGTATAGCAAATTTAGGATTCTGCCAGAACCTTTTTTACAATTCACCCACAGTTGCTGTCCGTATATATTACTGCAGAAAGTACGAAAGAGAGTGTCTTTAGCTTCACTTGTACAGAACCGAAAGTTCCTTATAGTCATATTCGCTTTAACACAAAGGCTTCGAGATTGTTTTCTTATATCCGAGTCATCACTCAAGGAGCTAGTAATAGTTTGACCCAAATACTTAAACTCTTGTACTTTCATTTTAAACCTAATGTCAGCTGACTGATTATAGCTTTTAGGATGAAATTGCATAACCTTAGTTTTTGTAACATTAAAAAGAATATCATGTTTCTGCGAATACACTTCGCAGACTTTTAGTAGCCGATCCAGACCTTTAACAGAGGGACTTATTAACACCATATCATCGGCAAAAAACTAAGTTATTTATTCTTGTGTTATCTACACAACATCCCACTGTTGTTGTTGTTGTTTAGCCGATCAGCCCACCCTGATCGAGCAAGCCGGCGGCACGCAGGTAACCGATCGCCCTCTCCGGAGTGGACCAGAGGTTCAGCGCACTAGTGATGTTGTGTTGTGTTCGTTGTTGTGCTAGAGCGGTACAGTCTGTCATAATGTGTTCAATTGTTTGTGGTGTGTCCTGGCACAGGTGGCAGGTGTCGTCTATGGAGTTGTCTAGTCTGTGTTTATATGTCCGTAAGTTGGGGTGATGTCCACATCGGAATCGTGCTAAGTTAACTCGATCCGATCTGCTCAGGCTGATCTCCGACCTGTTAATGGGTGGCGGTTTCGCACCTACATCCCACTGTTGCCTCATTTAGCAATTAATCCGTCAATATACACATTAAACAGCATAGGGGAGAGCAAGGAGCCTTGTCTCACCCAGCAAGAGGAGCCAAAACATTCGGATAGTACATTGCCCCACCTAACGGTAAAAGATTGGTGGGAATACCAAAATTTCAATAAATTTAATATATATATATATATATATATATATATATATATATATATATACCTTACCTTACCTTATGTTGTTTCATACGTTGGTCTCTCTTCACACGGAGGTCAAGCTGGTGGCCCCGCCTCTAAGTCTGGCCTGGTGGAGGAGCGAGTTGCTTTCTTGCGCTCTCCACCGTACATAGCCAGGCACGTCCGGCTCATCTGGTACTGTCCTCAGCCAGGCATCCAGTCTTTTCGTGAAGACTTCAACTTTGACCCCGTTACGTTTCTGAGGTCCTTAGGAAGCTGGTTGAAAAGTCTTGGCCCCCTGACAACCAAGCTATTTTCATTCAGGGTTGAGGAGGTCCCTTGTCGGGCCTTTAATTTTGGAACACTACACATTCTGCCTTTTCCTATTTTCCAGTGTTGTTTGAATGGTAATTGGTTTAGTTTTAGGTTTGGTACCAGTTTTTCGATCATTTTCCATATGTAGATTATGATGTGCCTCTCTCTTCTTCTTTCCAGTGAGTACAGATTTAGTTTACGTAGTCTTTCCCAGTAGTTGAGTTCTTTGCAGCCATCAATCTTGGCTGTGAAATGCCTTTGCGTTTCTTCTAGTTTATTAGTTTCTTCCTTTTTATATGGGGACGTCAAAACTGAGCAGTATTCAAGTTTTGGTATAATCAGTGTTTTTAGCAGGGGAATCATTACTGTCTTGTCCCTTCTCTTGAAAGTTCTTAGTACCTGTCCGGCGACTTTTTTTGCTTTATTTATCGCTATCTGATTTTGTGTTTCGAATTTCGCATTATATATATATATATATATATATATATATATATATATATATATATATATAATGAATTCCTGAAATACCTTTCATTCTGTCAACAACAATTTTTTTTTTTTCACAAAAAGTAACTCGAGTTTTCTCTAGCCAAGCCAAACTAAAAAATTTAGTTATCACTACCCAAACTGAGGAGTTTGGCAAAAATTGACCGGATTTGGTGCGTCACTTTTAAAACTAAAATATAGTTTCAAATCTGGTAGTCACTTTTTAGAGTGATAGCATTAATAGAAGGGATTGAGCCACTTTTTCCTGTTTTCTATAGGATCTGAAGCCACTTCATTGTTTTAGTTTGATTTTCAAATCTATTTACCTGAAACATATTGATTCATGCCTACCTATTTTATTAATTCTCAGTTTGTTATATTTACTATAAATGTTCAGTCAGCATGTAATAAGAAAGAATAAGATAATACATTACACTACATTACATTTAAGCAGCATGAAGTCACTCGGGGCTATCGACGTTATCCAAGCCAGATAATCATAAATCACCCGCAGCTACTTTTTATGGTATGAATACAGTGAGGGTTGTTAAATGTTCACAAATGGAGTACAACATTTCACGACGAGATAGTTCGCTGATAAATGTCTTGCAGTTACGTTAGAATAGGTTACAGCAGGTTGTGCCCATGAAATGGCCCATCAATAAAAGAATATAATAGTGGGACATGTAAATACACGATCGTTTTCTAAAAGGAATGATTATAAAAAACAATAAAGTTAGGGGTAAGTAAATTTTTTTTCTTTTCTTATAGTGTCGAGTATTGTATGATATCGGGGAACTGATAAAATTTTACGATAGAAATAATAAAACTTTGTATTTTGCGTAATACCTGCAATTTTTTTATTTTCTATAAAAAATATGTCCTTCAGTGTTTCAGATATTATTAACATCGTGTTGCTCTGTTATGTAGAATGCAAAAATTAAAAAAACAAATTTTTTTGATTAAGCACTGAGTTTATTTTCACTTTTCAAGAATCACATTTATCACCTCTCGGAACCCTGACTATAACCAGCGAACTAATTAGTACTAAAAACAATTAAATATGATCAAATAATTATATATAGCATGAGAACAAATGCATAAACTATAGAAATCAATAAAAGCAGATAAAACCTCTAAAAAATAGCGGACGTGAGTATGTGTGAAAACTTGAAAAGCAATGCTTCGGCGTTTGCTATGTTAATGCACGCCCATTGGGTATACTCGTACGAGTAAAGTCCGCAAATAAACATACACATTTTACCATTCTAAAAACTTTCGTAAAATACAGAACCAGTCAATCACCAAATTTACAAAGTAACATATTTATCAAAATTTTGAGCTTCACATTTAAAGCCACAGATCACAAAAGTTATGATTTTGAAGTAAATGTTATTCTCGGCTTAAATTTTTGTTTTTGTTTCTGAAATTATTTACTGTATTACAATGTGAGGGTACACTTACTTAATGTAAAATTACTGAGCCTTTGTTATTATTATCTTCGCTAGATAGATCGCCCACAGCACTTTATATTCTTGAAGATATTGTGGATGATTATCTGAGTTACGTATTCGTATCAGCAACAAGACTGAAGACTGATGAAGAGAAATCCACCGAGTAAGAAAACATCCGTTACGAGCGATTACCTTCACCTGAGCTTTAATTTAAAAACAAATGACATTATTTGTTATCTTTTAGCTTTTATTTTTCTACACGCGACATTTTTCAGATGGGCAAGATTCAAATCTCAGTCCTTTTAATTTCCGTATTTAAGACAGCCTTTCTAAAGCGTAATTTTTACCCGAATTTGTAAAGAACTTTCAACAATAAAACAATGAATTTGATCGAGAAATAAATGCATCGAGAAATGTCCGCAATTAAAGGTATAATTTTCGGAATAAATAAGATTAATTCGACTTTGTGTAAATCTATCATGGCGTCTAAACTGACAAGAAATTGAAAAAAGGCAAGAAAATGGCGACTGCTTTAGAATTTCCAAAAAGTGTCAAAGATCATCAAGTTATGAATTAAGAAAAGCGAAAGAATAAAAATTCTTCGAATTATAAAACAAAAAAAATTCTTAATAATACCGAATCGATAAAAACCGACGGCTTAACCAGCCGTCGGTTTTTATCGAAACCGACCAGAAAAATTAGCAAACCTCTAAAAAATAACTAAAAACGTTATGGGATCTAAGAAATTAAACGTTTTAAAAAGTTTCTCGAAGACGGGGGCAGTACGGGTTAGACAAACATACAAACGTACAAATAGACATAGCTCAGGGAGCCAAATTTATTAATGAGTTTTTATACGTATAGAGTTCAAATTCCCTCCAATTTTAATCGTTCGAATGACACTCAAACGTCATTATCTCGAGGTGTCTTAAAAACAGAGCAACAAAAGTTCCACGCTTATTACAAGGACGAAGCTAAGATCGGCTTATCAAATAGTGGTTTCTTATCAAGAGTGAGCAGAGTACTGAATCCAGAACTAAAAAGTGATTTTATGTTTACATTTTTTATAATATTTAGTTTCTTTCTTGGCATTATTGTAATAATGAGGAATGTATGGTATACGTACAAATTTTGAATATATATATATATATATATATATATATATACACACACACCAAGCTTCAAATATACGAGTATATATATATATAGCTTGGTAAATCTGAAATTTGCTGTACGTACATTGAATTTCTAAAAGTACTGCGATTGATCATGTATTTTTGATTTTTTACATTTCACATTTCGTCCCTGACGAGAACCAAAACAATGAATCACACAATTATATGCAAAGTCCTATGTGCATAAATTGGCCGATATAACCATTATTTTAATGTTTCTTTTTAGACATTAATGAGTGCACCTAATTTGCCTATATAACTATAAAATTACTGTAATAGCTATAACGAGTTATATTAATTCCTTGGGTTGTATGACACTATACAGTAGGGCGGAGTGAAAAACTCATTTTTCGAATTTTCAAATTGGCTAGTGTGGAAAATGTGTGGAGTAGTGAGGAAATAAGCTGGTATAAATTTAAAATCATAACATTAATATCTTCAGGTGCCACAATGACCTTCAATATTGAAAAAAATTGAAAAAAGCAGATTTTAACCAATAATTACAGAAGAGTCCACGATGCACAATAGACAAGAATTTATTCACACTTGTATAAAAATAGCTCAGTCAACCTTTAAAAAAAGTTTCTATTCTCTAAAAACAGTTTTCTATAGTCAGCTCACTCAGCTGTCACGTGAGTACCTCGGTTCAGTGTAGCTGTCGCTCTCGTAGCAGGTGGGTGTTCTGTTGTTGGCGTTACTCAGATAGTCTCAACTATATTTCTTATATATTTTGCATTTCTGTATTGTGTTGCCCTAAGTTTGCCATGTACTATTAACTGAAATTAACGTATAATTGATATTAGCTCTTTCTTTTTCAGATTTGTATACTTTCAAAATGTCTCGAGTTTGTGCAAAATCAACCAGGGCCTCAACTGAGTGCCCCATGTTTGGTATGGGGGAAGATTTGTGGCACAGGAATCTTCCTACATACGAAGGAGTTTTTAAATATTACTTGTTTGTAAGAAACGATTTGAAACAGAATACTAATAAAGATCCTTCAATATCTCAAATATTAGAACAAGTTGTTAATAAATTGAAAACAATTTGGGAAAGTGCTTCCGTCCCAATTCTGTCAGACAGGCGAATTGAAACAATGTTCAGAAGCTACCACGAAAAGTATCGTGTCATTATGAAGCCATACCAAAGCAGAAAAAATTCTGAAGCTTACAAAGCAAAGATTGATATGTTCAAAAAAGAAGCACACACGAAACTTTTTGACATTGCAGCGTGCAAGTGCAAAGTACTAACACAATGTTCTTGTCCCAAAGAAAAAACGGTTCCAAAGGAAGAAGTGACGTTCCTCTTAGATCAAAGGAGTGAAAGAAAACTGTTTTGATAGAGTAGATATTACACTCTCAAAGAAAAAAGCATCTACGTTGCTAAGAAAGCAAAAAGAAGCTGTGAGGCTCACCAAAGAATCTTCACAGGAGAAATTGCAGGATACAAATGTTGAATTATCATCATCGACATCAAATAGTGAAAGTGAATCTGGCGAAATATCAGACGATACATTTCCAGAGCCAGTTAGCTCGAAGAGAAAGCTCGAACAACCTGAAGAACAATTATTCAAGAAAAGGAAAACTACAAATCTACCTTCAGTGGCTACTGCTTGTGACAGGACTGCAGTTTCAGATCGAGCTGCAGCATTCATTGTTAGTGCAGTATTGCAAGATATTGGAGAAGTTTCTATTGACAATACATCTGAAGTAGTGGATAGGAGTAAAATCAGAAGAGAAAGACAAAAGAAGAGCTCAGAAATTATGAAAGATCAAAATCAGGTCCCAATCAGAGGAATCTATTTTGATGGTCGAAGATTCTACACTCTTCCAAGAAAAAAAAGAGTCCAAAGTATATCAGAAGAAGGTAACAGAAGAACATATCACTTTAGTGAGAGAACCTGGTTCAGATTATTTGGGCCATTATTCTGTGAATTCTGGATCAGCTGAAGAAATATGTAAAGGAATGTTTGAGTATATTGGAAATAATGACATGAACCTGGAAAACCTTGTTGCCATTGGATGCGATGGTGCAGCAGTCAACACTGGAGAAAAGGGAGGCGTTATAAGGCTTATAGAATTGAAGCTGAAGAAGCCAGTTCAACATTTAGTGTGCCAGCTCCATGCCAATGAATTGCCATTACGCCATTTAGTTGCAAAGCTGGATGGAAAAACATCTGGCCCCCGCGGATTCACCGGTCCTATTGGCAGGGAATTAGAGAACTGTGAGAGTCTTCCTATTGTCGAGTTTGAAAGAATTGATGCTGAGGAACCAACTGTATAGACTGTGAAGATCTTAGCACCGACCAAAAATATCTAATTGATATTCATCAGGCCATAACAAAGGGATATTGCTCTCCAGATCTTGCTCATCGTAGTCCAGGCAAAATGGTACATTCACGATGGCTGACTACAGCAAATCGTTTGCTTCGTCTATACGTTTCAACTGTAAGTCCATCTGAGAACCTCATGAACATTGCTTCTTTTATAATGAAGGTCTACATCCCAATGTGGTTTTCTATTAAGCAAAGTACGTCTTTTGTCAATGGCTCAAAACATGTTTTCAAAACTATTGAACTAACAAGAACACTGAATGACGAAGTAAAGGATATTGTAAACCATGTCATACAAAGAAATGCATTTTTTGCAAATCCAGAAAATATTCTAGCATCAATGATTCATGATGACCGCAGCGCCATAAGAGAATTAGCGTGGAGGCGAATAAAGAAAGCAAGGCAAACAAACAAGGAAAACGTTGTGAGGCGTTTCACAGTACCTGTTATTCAATTTGAAGCTACTGATGATACTGATTTAATTAATTGGCAAAAATGCATTGTCACTGAACCACCTGTGACAAGACACCTGACAGAAAATGAGATTGAAGAATTCATAGAAAACAAGAGTACCTCCATTCGAGAAATTCCCTTGTCATACACAAGGAGTAGAAAGAATGGTAAAATTAGTGACTGAAGCATCATCAAAAGTATTTGGATTGAACGCGCGAGATGGCTTCATAAGATCAACACTTCAGTCACGTAAAAAAATGCCATCATTCGAAAGTAAAGCTGAATATAAAGTTTAAATAAAACGTTAATAGAAAAAAACATGCGCAAGGATGGGTGGTTGGGAGGGCATGGGTGGAGCTCGACACGCAGCCACCTCCTCGTGGTGAGTTCTGGATTATTTAGATCATTAATCAAAAGAACATTGATCTAAATAAACTAAGAGCTGCGTAATTCAGTAACTATTTTGGTAATTGGAACACTTAATATAATAATAACAAGTAAGTTTCAGTTATTGTACTAATGCAGAATATAAGAAAATCATTATATTTCACTTTTTTCGACGGCTTTGTGGCACCTGAAGATATAATTTCGCAGGACTAATATTTATGCACAGTCATTATCTATAGCACCCACATATTGTCCGCACTAGCCATATTTGAATTTCGAAAAAGTTTAAAAACCTCATTTTCGATCCGCCCTACTATACAGGGCTGGACCCAGAGAGGGTAGTCTATGGGGGTCACAGTTGGACCACCAGGTGTTCATATGGTATACATAAACTTTTAATTAATAGTAATTAAAAAAAAATTTTAATAGGATAGGATAATACTATAATAGTACAGAAAACAACGTGCTGGTATTTTACTAATAATTAAGGAATATATACAAGACTTCATTATATTAAAAGAAAAGTTTATTAATACTGTATGTATCGCACACTCGTCATTACAATACTCCAAACCACAAAAGTAAACACACTAAATCAAAGTAATCGAAACTTATATTAAGAAGTCATACACTGTCTGATGCTGTTTTATCATCCAAAATATCTACTAATTCCATCCGCCTTGGATGAGTTCGAGCAAAGCTAGTGGATCACTTTATTTGTGTGTATGTTTATGTTTCTATAAACATTCAACAAGGCGAGACCATTTAATCTGTCTTGTTTCATTGTAGAGCGCAGGTAACTTTTGAGATTCCTCAGTCGACTGAAGGAACTCTCACATTCGCATGACGTGACTGGTAAGAGTTGCATGTGTCTAGGGGAGGCACGTGCCCCTCAGGCCCCCCCCCCCTGGGTCCGGGCCTGCTCTCTCTCTCTCTCTCTCTCTCTCTCTATATATATATATATATATATATGTGTGTGTGTGTGTGTGTGTGAAAATTATTTCACGAAAATTACACGTGAATAATATTTATGATGAAAATAACCACGAAGGAAAATAAAACACGAAATAGTGCTCAAGCGCTTTCGTTTAACGACATCCTCAGGAACACTGAAATTGATCACAAAATTGAGACTGTATATAGATCACAAAGAAAAAACAATATGATTGGTGCAGAAAATATTTTAGGAGGAACGTACAATTCACGTGGAATAGCTACCAGAGTTTTAGCACCTTACTCTTATCCAAATTTGTTCTGAATGAATTCAAAGTAAGAGGATCGAGTGAAGAAAGGCCCTGGCTAAGGTTGTAATTGTTTGTAAGTTGAATAATGGCAAACTTAATAATGTTTTTATTAACAATATTGCTTGAGTGAAACGAAATTGAAGAATTGTTTCAATCATTACAATGACACAATTCTGACAAATGGACAAAAAGGGCATTCATTGGACGACTGTCCCGTTCTAACGGAATATTGATGTGCTTTTACACACGTGTTCAAGTCTTTTCCAGTCTTTCTAATGTTAAAGAAGTTATATATATATATATTATATATATATATATATATATATATATATATATATATATATATATATACATGGGCGCCCGCAGGATTTTTTCCAAGGGGGGGCAAAATTTAATGTATTAATAGGTAGGGACCGGAGCAAGCAAAAACTTTTGACCCCTTAGGAACCAGCAGGTTAATTCTAAGCAAGTTTAGTGTTGCATTTTCTGTAATGGAAAATGCAAATATATTGTATATACATACAATGCACATGATAACAATCATTTATTTTATTTATAACAGAAACATGATAGAATGGCTGCCACGCACTGCATGCAGCCAGGTGCTTGAGTTGGCGCTGCCAACTTGGCGGGATAATTTTAAGGGGGGACTTCTGAACAAATAAAAAGGTAGCAACCTTTTATCATGCACACAAATAAAAATTTTCACCCTTTAGGAGGCAGTTGGATACTTTTCAGCAAGTTTAGGATATAAATATTTTCTTAGAAAATATTTAATATATTTTCTTGGCATTTCCAGGGGGGGGCAAGCGCCCCCCTTTGCCCCTACCTGCGGGCGCCCATGTATATATATGAATCTAAGATTCAGATTTTACAGTTGCAGTATGAAGACTTTTTAACCTTAAATGGTTGCTAAAGTGAAACTGGTAAACCTAAATTAGATATAAGCTAATATAAAAAATAAACAAAATATAAGTTAAAAAATTATTTTGAAAAAGTCTAAAAATAAAAACTTTAAATAAATACATAAATAAATGGAAATACAAGATACAGAAGCTAAATTTTCAAAAGTGTACAATTAATTTTGTTCTCATGGATAACATTCTTACAAACTGGGCCAGATTTAGGGCAGTGCAGCTGGCGGCTAGGGCCCCGCACAAAACTGTTCAAAAAAATATTTATGTAATGGTGTTTGTAATAGGTCAGACTCGGAGTCATGGATCACCTGAAGATCCGTCCCTCCAGTCTTTTTTAGTTAGCTTTGTAAGTCTGACTAACGAAAATATCACGACCTAACCTAACCATTTGTCAAGGGCGTACAGTTGACCTAACGAATGGTTAGGTTAGCTCGTGATATTTTCGTTAGTTAGACTTATAAAGCTAACTAAAAAAGGCTCGGGGACGGATCTTCAGGTGATCCGGAGTCATAATCAGAATCAAACATAATTATGGAAAGTGATTAATTGATAAATAAATAAAAAAATTGATTAATAGGTTTCACTAAGCTTTATTGAATTTCCTCGTAACCCTTCTGTGACGTAACATGTTGCCAGATATATGCCAAGCCCAGGGGCTCTCACAGTCCTAAATCTGACCCTGCCTACAAACAAGCTTAGTCTGATTAATTTTTAAATCTTTACTGAAATTTTCTGGATTTTCAAAAAAAAATAACTTATCTCTGTTATGTCCAAATATCAGACTTGTTTTCAAGTCGTTTTTATCAAGTCCGAGTCTTTAAGCACGAGTTTCAAGTGAAGTCGCGAGTCTTTAAGCGCGAGTCTCAAGTGAAGTCGCGAGTCTCAAGTGAAGTCGCGAGTCTTTAAGCGCGAGTCTCAAGTGAAGTCGCGAGTCTTTTTTGGCGAGTCTCAACTTCTCAAGTCATGTCTCAAGTTAATATGGATAAATGAAATATAGATGTGGGATGCGTGGAGTCAGGGGCGTAACTAACGGGGGGACGGGAGGACATATACCCCCAATTTTTGAACTGGGGGGATAATATAGGTTTCGTTCCCCCCAATTTTGGAATCAGTTCATCAGCGAGTCGGCAGAGACCCTATTAGTCCTATTAGTATGCTGGAAAGTATTATTATTGATTCAGTACTAATATTGCAGCGATAGATACTTTAATGAGACATTTAGTTATTTTTTACTTTAATTATTGCATATATTGTTTTCCTTTAATGCTAAGTATATACTTGATATATATCTAAAGGTAGTTGTGAAAATGCTTCTTTGATTTTCCTATTACTATCATAAATATAGATTATTCTTTAAATCATAGTATTTTAAGAGCATCATTTCGGTCACAAACTCATGATAATGCTGATGATAGATCAGAGCTTTATTGAGACTCGAAAGAACTGCTATTCAGATATCATTGTTATATTCCACCGAGAAAATATGCCTTGGAAGACCAAATTTAAGACATTACCTACAGGATAGCAGCACAGAAATTCATCGAAGGATTTTTCATTATTATAGTTGTCCCCGCCAACTTTTGAAAACTAGTTACGCCCCTGCGTGAGTGATGACTTATGTAAAGGTTAAATCTTGTTAAACCACACCATTAGTGCCAGAGATACAATTAAAATTGGTTAATAAAATGTATAAACAGTACACAGTATTTCAATATCATTTACCAGTTCCTTTTTTCTATTTATGAGAGAATGTCACTGTAATACAGTACATACAAGAAAATAGCAAATGAGGATAAGATCTCGAGATTTGATATTTATCTAGGTTTATTTATATATATATATATATATATATATCAGGTCACCAGGCATAAATTTCTATATTTTACCCCAGAAAAACAAATTTACTTATTATTTAAAACTCGTTTGCATTTATTACACAATTCAAAGTTCTGATATTTGCTAAATTTTTATGATTACATGTGAATAAAAAATATTCTCCACAGCGTACATCCATCTTGGAGTCATTTATATTTTGTGTTAAAACAAGTAAATTGTACATTTATTTGAGTTTTGACATAATTTGGAAAAATACTCGAGTCATTTCAGCCAAGTCTTAAGTCAGAAGAGCAAAATCTCAAGTCAAGTCAAATTACACCCAAGTCCGAGTCAAGTCTCAAATAAAAAAGTAGGGACCAGCGTCGTAACTAGGGAGGGGCAACAGGGGCAGCTGACCCGGGCGCCAAGCAGAGGGGGCCGCCAAATCAAAAAGATATATTATACTATTTTAACTAAAAAAAAATCTGATATAACGCGATTTGACAAGTAACCAGTGTCAACTCTTGGAACTACTTTCTACGCGCGTAACAGAGATATCTGCCGTACTGCGGTTTGTTGTTGTTTGGAATTATAGGCTTTTTAGTCTACTAGTGAATTTGTGAAATGTGTTATACAAACAAACAAACAAGCACTTTATTTCAGACTCAACAGGTACAAACATTATACAAGAGGTCCATAGAAGATTAAGAGATAGCTGTCTGGAGCACTGACTAAGTAGGCCAGTGAATCACTGTGTATAATGAACATACAATTGCCTACACCAATGTTTCCAGATTTGAGATTTATAAAATATATCGGAGACCAGTACACTAACCATGGCTTCTATTATTGTATTGATTGACTCACCAAGCCTAGATAAATCTAAATACAAAATTGGGTATGACACTGGCACAGTTAGGCACCTTATTGACTACACACAGCATACTGACACTAGAAGGAGCACCATTTACAAATCTTGTGTCCTTAATAAACTCCTAAGCATATTATTATATGCAACATATAATTTTCTCAAATTATACATCCTGTAGTTTCACCACAAATGAGCTGTATACATTGGAGTACAAAAGTATTGAACAAAATCAATTTAACATCTAATGTACACATATGAAATTTCTAACCAAAGTATTTCCCTGAGCATATAATTGTCTACATTGCCTTAGAATATCACAGTCATCTGAAAGACTATCCGTTAGTATGTGGCCAAGATACTTAGTCTGGGTTACTTCTGACAGCACCATACCATTCAATTAAAATTCAGGAAATTTTATATACTCGTAGGCCTTGGTCCTCATAATCATAACATGACTTTTATCAGGATTATATTTTATGTCATTATCCTTCCTATACCTTTCACACACCTTCAAAAGTGTGCTGAGCCCTTTTACAGATGGAGAAATAAGAACTAGATCATCTGCATACATCAGATGATTAACAATCATTGTACTAATATAGCAGCCTATTGGTCACAGAGAATGGCTCTGAATTAACCCCACCCCATCTTACAATCATTGTCTGGTGATTATACCAGAATATTAATATACGGACCAAGTAACCAAGTATATTACGAGTTACAAGTTTCATGAATAATTTGTCATGATTAACGCGATCAAATGCTTTAGAGGCATCCAGGAAACACAAAAATACATTAGCATCTAGAGTTTCCTTTTGAAACCAAATTGGCAAAGCTGGGCACAAACCGTTAATCCGTTAATCGTTAATTAACGAAGTTAACTTTTTCGTTAACGATTTAACTTTTAAGTTAACTTCGAAAATCATTATCGGACTAATTAACTTCCGTTACATTTAACTTCCGTTAACTCAAGTCCGTTAACCCAAAAAATTCATAAATAAGCGTTTAAAAGTTTCTATTATTTTCAGTGCTGAGCAGGTGCGCAATTAATCCGCCACTGTTAATAGTGATGAACGAATTTCCATTTCCGCAGTGCAAAATCAGGCGATATATTTGTTTCCGTCGCCACAATTTGTGTCTTACCAAATATGGTAGTTATTTATGGCATTGGTTTGAGCAAAACATGGTCGACTGTAAAATCAGGCGGAAAGATTTGCCATTTGAGTTGAATGTTTCAACTTCTTTCAAGAAATATCACGAGCATTTTAAGGCACTTTCAATAATATATATGTAACAATTACAACAAATAACTACATTCGTTTCATTTGCAGTCTGTCTCTTGCGCAACATGTTTGTGCTAGTGAATATTTAAAAATAATCGTTGTCAAGTAAGTCATGTATATTTATAATATGTCTGTGAGTACCTTATTAGTAGTCTCCTTGATACATTTCAAGAACCATAAAACTGATCAGGTAAGATTTCAATTCTCATGTCACTTTGATGACATAAATTAAGTCAATTGATGTCTTACAATGGGAGCGTTTTCACCTTAACCCTTTATGTCCTGGCGGTACTTCTAGGTACCACATCTTTAAAATCTCCATAATTATTTTTCTACCCGGTTGATCCTGCCGGTACTTTCAAGTCCAATGTGAATTAGTTTCTTTATGAGATAATAGATGGCGTTGAGAAGTAAATGTGAGCGTGTGGCGCCAGAGGCTGTTTACTCTTTAGTAGCTCTGCTGTGAAGACCGAAGAAATTTCAGTGCAATTACTTCCCGAATATTCTGTGCCATATCTGTTCCAAATAACAAAGGTAAGGGTTATTTTATTTTTTATCTTGTTCTTGAAATGTTCAAGAATGCTTCAAACAATTGTTGTTCTTGTTTATTATTTTTAAGTGTGAAATAATAAAGGTGAGCAAGTGTTGGTGGACTTGTTCATCAAGTTCAACACAGCCATCCCCTCCAGTGCTGCAGTGGAGGGTATGGAAAACTGATGAGTGGGTAGTTGGGAGGTAACGAAAATGGTTCACTGAGTAGGTAGGTAGTTAATCTAACAATCATTAAATTCCTTTTATGTCAATAACTGGGTGGATGAAACCAATTGGTTGCTCACCAGAGTTATTCTCCACACTAGTATTTATATACTGTGTGGGAGGAGCGTGCTCGGTAATAAGGATACATTACCGCTCAACCAACCGAGGAATAAACCAAGACAACGCTGGTACGAGAAGCCCCGCGAAGAGGAGAACAAAAGGAGAACAAAGAGAGAACGAAAACGAAGAACGGGCGAGAGGACGTACCAGCAAAGTGCGCTCTCGAAAACATAACCGGAGAAGGGAGACACTCCGATAACAAAAGTAAGTGACTAATTGAGTTTTTACACCAAAGTTAATCTCATTAAATTAAGCTGGGTCAGACAAGTTAGGCCTACATTGTGGCCTAAGACCCAGCATCAACTCATAGCTTAACAAAGGTGAAGGTAGATTGCCCTAACCTAATTCTTGTGAGGAATCCTACTGTGGACCTCAATTTATCTGCCCGCTCTGGACCATTTCCGGAATCTCTAGGCTGACCCCTCTAGGCTAGACTTGATCTACTCTATAGTATAGACTGGAGATATAAGGGGTGGGTTAATTGTGGACCAATTCAGACAGAGCACTTTTCGCATTGGTGGTCCGTGTGTGGGGAATTTACAAACCTTAAGCTTACTTAACAAAATTGCAGAATTAGGCTAAATGGTCTAGCCTAAGCCTAACCTGAGCAAGCCTAATTAGGTCTACAACCTAGGGCCTAACTAGGAAACATTTACATTAAAGGAGTCTCATTCTCTAATAAGCTTAGACCTGAGTGACACACAAGTACTTGGGGGGGATTAAACCAAATTTGAACTTGACTGTTTTGTCTGTGCTCTCTCTTCTCTGGTAATTTCTTCTTGTCCTCTATTTCATTACGATCCCCAGTTAAACAATTTTGACTTAGACATGGACAGTGCGGAATTGAAAAAGTTAAAAAAGAAAAGGGGGGCAAAGTTGGGAGCTGTTACAAAGGCTGTGAACACTTTTAACAATATTACACAACCAGGTAAGAAAAATATAGAGAGTGTAATTATTAAATTAGAAATTAAAAAGGAGGAAATAATAGCCATTAATGAGAGTATTTCAGAGTTAGTTGAATCCGAAATGGCTGAAGAACAATTGATAGACCTTTACGCTGATGATGATGATCAGGTAAGCTCAATTGAACAGCAAATAAGGGAACTACGGTCTCGGTTGACTGACTTAACACCAAAAAAACCTAATTCTGATTTTAATCAAAGTAGGGCTAACCTTCAACAAAATTTAAGTGGCATGCAAAATCCTGAGTCACAAGAATTGAGGGCTCAGTTACCCATTTTGCAAATACCAACATTTGAAGGGGACACGGTACAATTCCCATCTTTCATTGACAAATTTGAGAATTTAATAGGTAATAAACCTTATATTTCAACTGTTGAAAAGTTTAGTTACTTAACTAGTTCTCTTAAAGGCCCAGCCTATAACCTGATAGCCTATTTACCAGCCGTAGGGGATTCATATGAAGTAGCTATTGATCTTTTAAAACGTAATTACGTTAATAAAGATGTGATTATATATGAATTATCTCAACAAATTTTTGAATTTGCACCCATAAAAGATAACCATAGTGATATGGAAAATTTTTATACAAAATTAGAAGCTATTATAGGACAACTGGTTAGCAATGAGATAGATATTAAAACTTCATCTTGGCTTATACAAAGCATAGTACTTAGGTGCCTTCCTTCGAGGGTTAAAGATAATTTAATTCTAAAGACGGGAGAAAATTATCCTAATTTAACACAAATAAGACAACACTTCCCCAATATCCTAACTAATTACAACTTGAGAGATTTTCCAACACATAAGACCCAGACTATGGATAAACCAAAGACTGTTCCCAGAGACCAACTAGCTACAGCCAAACAGACAAAACTTGATACTGTAGAATCAAATGTGACCAACTACAAAACACGAACACCTACATTACAGAACTTTAATGTAACTGCTGCCTCAACTTACACACCATATTGCAAATTTTGTGCAAGTAATGAACACAGTAGTACTGGGTGTGACAAATATTCAGATTTTAACCAAAGGGCTAAAAGATGTGAACAGTTGAACCTGTGTAAAAAGTGTACTGGCCAGGGACATTATAAGAAAGACTGTAAATCTAGGTTAAGATTCAAGTGTAAGTTTTGTAAAAGTTTACGACATGTCTCATCAATGTGTGATTCACCAAAGTGTCCAAATAATAGTACTCAAACTCAAAAGATACCTCCCCCAAACAAAGGTAATCAAGAAAATGCCACTTTCATGGGACATTCTGCTTGTTCAAACAATGTAACAAGAAACACTGAGATTCTTTTACCAACTATTACTTTGGACTTAGTGAATAGTGAGGGTAGTACCACTCCAGTGAGATGTCTTATAGACTGTTGTTCTCAACAAACATTTGTTTCAAAAAATTTAGTTAATAAATTGGGTTTGACACCAAACCCGAATGAACAAAACTTCAATATTGCGTCCTTTGTTAAGGATAACTCGGACAAAAATAGCTATAAGACAATTGACCTGGAACTACATTTAGAAAGTAAATTCAAGAAAATTGAAGCAGTTATTATTTCTAAAGTAGGACAAAACAAACTGGTTATACCCAAACTAGAACAAACCATAAATCATTTGAAAAAACACTACAAAATAGCTGATAGACATATCACTAACAACACAATAGCTAACATTGAAATGCTAATAGGGGCAGATTATATTAATCTTATTCATAAGGGCATAGTAGAGATAGGTAATGGTATAGCTATTCAGACTCCATCAGGGATAGCCCCTTTGGGTGACCTATCAGACTACAACCTAGACCTAAACCAAAACAGTGCATGACCAACAAATACTATGTGCCTCAACTCAGTCCTACATAACACCTGTAAGAATAGCAACACTTTGAATAATATTATCTCAACTGAGAACATTAATTCATCATTATCAAATGAAACTTTGGATGAGGCAATTCAAACTTTATGGTTACTAGAATCTGTGGGTATACATGACACACATCAAACTTCAGAAGATCAGTTAATGGTAGAAAGATTTGAAGACACCATTCAGTGTAAAGACAATAGTTATTTTATTGAGTTACCTTGGAAAATAAATTGTCCAACTTTAAGAGATAATCTCAAAGTAGCTAAAGGACATTTATATAAGTAATGAAAAAACTCAAACAAGAAAATAATGTAAAAATATATAATAATGTCTTCAAGAACAGCTACAGAAAGGCTTCATTGAAGAAGTAACAGATAACCCTTTTAAAAAAGATGGTTGTCATTATTTAACCCACAGGGGGGTATATCGACAAGATGCCCCAACAACAAAACTTAGAGTAGTATATAATTGTAGCCTCAAAGACAGTGATAAACACAGCTTGAATGATTGCTTGATTGAGGGTCCTAATCTCATTTCTGACCTTGTGAAGATCTTACTGAGGTTCAGGTTAGACAAATATGCTGTACAAAGTGACATTTCGAAGGCATTTTGAGAATAAATCTTAAAAATGAATATGATAAGAACCAACTTAGGTTCTTATGGTTCAAGGATCCATTTGATTTGAATAAAGGGTTCATAACCTATAGATTTAATGTTGTGTTGTTTGGAGCCAATTGCTCACCTAGCCTATTAGCATTGACAATTAAACATCATTTAAACCAGTTTAATAACTCTCTAACATTGAACTTCCTTAAGGAACATTTTTACGTAGACAATCTAATAGGCTCAACGACAACAAAATCTGAATTATCTGAAGTCTATGAACACTCTCAAAACATTATGCAACAAGGTAACTTTGAACTTAGAGAGTGGATTTCAAATAATGAGGATTTAAACAAAAAGATTTTAAAAGATAATAATGGTCTTACTGAGCCATCAGACAGAGTTAAAACTTTAGGTATGAACTGGTATTTGGATGCAACTTCTAACAGTCATGATTCAATCTGTACTAAAGGTTTTAAACTTGATGAGGAAGCAAATACTAAAAGACAAATATTATCAGAGGCTTCCAAAATTTTTGATCCTATGGGTCTATTCCTGCCTTCAACAATAAAATCAAAGATTCTCCTCCAAGAAATTTGGAGGACAAATGTTGGGTGGGATGATCCAATAACAAATGAAAATCAAAAATCTTGGAAGAAGTTAGCTACTGATTTAACAAAAGTGCAGAACATTAAAATTCAAAGGTGCTGTGGGTTTAGGGATAAGCCCCAGAGGCTTCATGTGTTTGCTGATGCAAGCACACAAGCTTATGGGTGCTGTGCGTATCTTGTAAGCCCTACAGAAAGTCATCTAATTTATGCAAAAGGGAAAGTTGCACCTCTCAAACCTACCCGAACCATACCTCAATTGGAACTATTGGCTGCTACATTAGCCATTAAAACCATTTCATTGCTTAAGGATGCTTACTATGATGTGTTCATAACTAATATCCACGTCTGGCTTGACAGTCAGATTTGTCTTGCCTGGATACGGAATGATAGCATTAATAGTAAGAATATCTTTGTAAGAAATAGGCTAAAAGAAATAGCTGACGCTAATGAAAGCCTACAAGTAAACTTTCACTATGTTCCAACTAAACAGAATCCAGCAGACTTTCTGACCAGAGGTTTATCCTACAAGTTGTTGAAGTCAAACAAAACTTGGTTTATGGGACCTAAGTGGCTCTGTAATACAGACCAATGGCCTGTGGAACAAGTTAATTTGACATTAAATTTAATCTTTTCAAATGAAAAGGTTGAACCAATCACTAATTATGAAAAGTATTCTGATTTCAACAAACTTGTCAGGGTGACAGCCTACTGTTTGAGGTTTGCTCACAACTGTTTAGCTACAATTAACAAACAGCTAAATAAAAACAATCATAATTATACAGAAGTTGCAACCCAATATTGGATAGGCCAGGCCCAACAAAAAGAGTACAATAAAGAGTTAGAATTCTTAACAAATGGGAAACAAACAAAAGAACCTGTACCATCAGTAGTTGTGGATCTAAACTTGTTCAGAGATGAGGAAGGCCTTCTAAGGTGTAAAGGGAGATTAGACAAATCAAAACTGTCATACAAAAGCAAAAATCCAATCCTTTTACCTAGATTTAGCTATTTGACAACATTAATCATCAGAAAAATACACAATGATGTATATCATATGGGGGTACCACAGACACTAACTACATTAAGAAAAACTTATTGGATACCCAAGGGAAGGATCACTGTTAAAACAGTCCTGAGTGAGTGTGTCACATGTAGGCGTATTCATGCTAGGCCCTATAGGAAACCAAATCCTCCTGCTTTGCCAGAGGAGAGAGTTACTCTCAACAGACCCTTTGAGACTGTAGGCATTGACTATACAGGAGCATTGACTGTAGGAGTGGGTGACACGGAACAAAAAATGTACATTGTACTGTTTACATGTGCAGCCTCACGAGCTGTTTATTTGGATGTTGTGGAGGACCTAACAGCAGAATCTTTTGTTGCTGTCTTTAAGAGATTCTGTGCACGACATTCAGTACCCAAAACAGTTTGGACTGACAATGCTACATATTTCAAAGCTGGTGAACAAGTCATCCACGACTTGTTAAGCAATGAAATCACACAATTATTATACAAAATCAAACATAAAGTGGAAGTATATTCCAGTTGCCTCTCCTTGGTATGGTTCTATCTGGGAGAGGAATATACAAACAGTAAAGAATTGCTTGAAGAAAGCAATTGGCAAAAAACAGATACACTTATTTGGGTTACTCACTCTCCTGGCTGAGATTGAGAACATCATTAACAATAGGCCACTCACTTATGTGAGTGACAACATTAATGACCCGGAACCATTAACTCCAAATCATTTGATTCGGGGAGAACAAGTTAGTCTCCTGCCGGACTACAAGATAGACTCTTCAGAAGACCCAAACTGGACTCAACGACATGATGAGCTCCAGACTAAGTTACAACATTTAACTAGAGTTAAAGCTCATTTCATAAAACAGTGGAAAACTGAGTACTTGATGGGTCTAAGGGAGAGACATAAACAAATGACTAAGAAGGATTGGTCTGACACAATTAAGGTAGGGGACCTTGTTCTCATACATGACAGTACTCCAAGACAAAACTGGCCTCTGGCTAGAGTTTCAGAACTCAGACCAGGGGCAGATGGGGTAACAAGAGTGGTCAAATTAAGGACTTCAACGGGTGACACAACAAGAGACATTTCTCTTTTGTACCCTTTAGAGTCTGGACCCAAAACAATGGACTTTGGAGAACCTTCTCCACTGACAGTAACAACTGGAGACACTGAACTTCCAGTAACTATTCCTTTGACAGTAGGAGTGGTAACGCATCCTACTACAACATTGACAGACACAAGACCTCAGCGACAAACAGCATTAAAAGCGCGACTATTTTTACAACAAAAAATAGATGCTGGGGAATTGTAATTTTATCTTCTAACTTTCATTTTTCCTTTTCTTATGGTAAAGACCATAGACAGTTTCATCCTATGGATGTATATTTTCTCTTCTAATTAAATGCTACACCTTCTCCATGAGAAGGTGAGGATAGACACTGTTAATCAGATTAACAGGCATTTACAGTTAAATAGTTAGCTAGTCTACACTCAGACAAAAATTGGTGACAATGACACCAAAATTTTTATCTCCCGGGGCCCCCAGTATATGGAAAACTGATGAGTGGGTAGTTGGGAGGTAACGAAAATGGTTCACTGAGTAGGTAGGTAGTTAATCTAACAATCATTAAATTCCTTTTATGTCAATAACTGGGTGGATGAAACCAATTGGTTGCTCACCAGAGTTATTCTCCACACTAGTATTTATATACTGTGTGGGAGGAGCGTGCTCGGTAATAAGGATACATTACCGCTCAACCAACCGAGGAATAAACCAAGACAACGCTGGTACGAGAAGCCCCGCGAAGAGGAGAACAAAAGGAGAACAAAGAGAGAACGAAAACGAAGAACGGGGCGAGAGGACGTACCAGCAAAGTGCGCTCTCGAAAACATAACCGGAGAAGGGAGACACTCCGATAACAAAAGTAAGTGACTAATTGAGTTTTTACACCAAAGTTAATCTCATTAAATTAGCTGGTCAGACAAGTTAGGCCTACATTGTGGCCTAAGACCCAGCATCAACTCATAGCTTAACAAAGGTGAAGGTAGATTGCCCTAACCTAATTCTTGTGAGGAATCCTACTGTGGACCTCAATTTATCTGCCCGCTCTGGACCATTTCCGGAATCTCTAGGCTGACCCCTCTAGGCTAGACTTGATCTACTCTATAGTATAGACTGGAGATATAAGGGGTGGGTTAATTGTGGACCAATTCAGACAGAGCATTTTTCGCAGAGGGTTTGTTCTCTATGGGCAAGGACATCCTGAGAGCCAAGAGATCATCCCTGTCTGATGAAAACTTTGATATGCTAATTTTCATGAAGGGCAACATGCATCTCATGGACAAAATGGAGAACGAGAAGAAGAGGGAAAATTAAATTATATATATATTGTTTTTCATTTTTTTTATAATAAAAGTTAACGTTAACGGTTTATCGGTAACTTCCGTTACATGTTTAACAAATTAACGGATTAACGGTTAACGAAGTTAACTTTTGGTTAACGGATTAGCGGTTAACGAAGTTAACTTTTTGGTTAACGGTCCCACCACTGCAAATTGGTTATCACTAGTATACAGGTAACATTCAAGTCTATTAATGAGTATATATTCATTCAAACACCTTAGACATAATACTGGCCAAGGCTATTGGCCTATAGTTATCTTTACTTTTGATTTTACCCTTTTTATCTTTTAGTACTGGCACCAAAACAACGGATAACATTGTATCCGGCAAAACACCATGTATGAGTAAACCTGTAAAGCACAACGCTAACAGAGGCACTAATCTGTCACTATTAAATTTCAGATGCACAGCAGAAATGCCATCAATACCACATGATTTGTTACAATCTAAACATTTTATGGCCTGTTTAGTCTCAAATACACTAAATCTTATATCTGGACTATAGGTAGCATCACAATTAACATTATTGTTCTTATGCACAGAGTTGAATAACTCACTGTAGTGTTCCTTCCATAATTTGACTATATTCCCAGTCCCAGTTACAGTTTCAATATTAGCAGGGAGAGACATTGCACTATTATTCATTGTTTTTAATTCGTCCAAAAGTTTCTTGGATTCTTACTGTAAAGCTTTCTAGCCAGAGCATCCCTGCTTAACTCATCCTCGTGATTTTTTATATACCTTAATCATTAAGGTATATAAAAAAATCATGAGGATGAGTTAAGCTTAATGCAATAGTATTACATACTTGAACCTGGCATTAGCCCTCTGTTTTTGTTGTTGGCTTCCCTTGTTCACACCACATTAAAAAAGCATCTCTATGTTCAGCCACATAATCGCTCCAGCTAGGTCTTCTAAAGATATTCAAGTCTGGGCTAGCATTATTGAGAGAGGAAACAATTTGTTCATACATGTTTTTAAATGCCAAAATATACACCTATCGTACATACAAAATTAGTCAAAAAAGCTAACATTTAGTGAGCTTTCATCCAAAACTGTTGCTTGGGCAGGTGTTTAGATTGGTATTTAGTTATTAATGAATAATTATGCCAAACATTTACCAATGTTATATCATAAAAAACTACGTTATGCTATGAAACAGTATAGACATAGCCAGAGATGGGCAGTAACGAGTTACATGTAACGACGTTACGTAACGATCGTTACAAAAGTAACGAGTGACGGTAACGCCTGAAAGATTTTCAAAAGTAACGATGTGACGGTAACGCTTTGCAAATTTTATCAATGTAACGGTTTTTTTCGTTACTCGTTACTCGATACTTGAATTTGAATTTGATAACATTGCCATTCCATTCATGAGGACTATTGAATGCAATTCACTATTCCGTGTTAGTGTCAACAACTAAATTTATATTTTCTAGGTCTCTTCATCTTTCCCAAAAATCATTGGGGGTGCAAATTATTGTGCAATATATCGTTCTTAAGAGAACAACATTTATATAGTCAATAATAGTAGCTATTAGAATTGATGTGGTATGGCTGCCATTTGTAAGTTTATCTGTAGTTTCAAAATACGTGTGAAGACACATAAACAAATATCAAATGTAACTAGTTACTTGTAACGTCGTTACATGTATCGAGTAACGGTAACGCTTTAAGGATTTTCAAAAGTAACGATGTAACGGTAACGCTTTAAGGATTTTCAAAAGTAACGAGTAACGGTAACGCCGCCCAACTTAATGTAACGGTGCCCAACTATGGACATAGCTTTAATCTGTATATTATGGCGTTATTTTAGACCGAAAGGAGTGACGAATTTATTTGTTATCGATTCCCAATATCTAAAAAGTATGATGAATTAGGTTCTTGAAAGTTTTTCAAAGAAAAGAAAGAGGAATAATAAAGGCAAAAAATATGATATGTACTGTTTTTATTAAAAACAAAAAATAAGAAGATTGAAGGTGACGGTTGGGATTTGGAAAAAAGAAAAACAGAATCTTTTTAAAAGTTAAAAAAAAGAGACCAAAAGAACACAACTAAATATAGTATGTGTTGTAAAAAATCAATTTTGATACTTAAATATAAACTAGAGTTTAAAATAACAGAAATTATTCTTTTCTTGGTTGTAATAATTTTTTAAAACTTTCATGTAAAACGCTACATTTGAGAGTCAATTGAGTTGGTACATTTTGCCTCCCGCTTCTTTTTGGTGGTATAATCTTTTTGTCTGCAGAAGGCAGTATCGGGCGATACCCGCCAATATTTTAGGAGGGAAAATCCTAAGTAAAATTTCCCCTCTTTAAATCATTAATTTAATGAGGCATAAGTTATCTAAATTATAATTATATTTATTATTTTTTATGTTTTGATAAATATATAAAGAGATTAATATCTTGAAAAAAAATTATATTATCTCTCGACGACGCCGTAGTCAGCTGTTTTCTCAAGTAAAAAATATAATAATTTTTGACATTATGAATACATTTTAATTGACTAGAAATAACGTTTTGGATGGATTTAAAATTTATATAAATATTTACGTGGATATTCTGGCATCTTGTTCTTCATCCGTGTTTTATTCTACGTAACGAATATTAGTTGATTACGCGAGAAAAACATAAAATTAATAGCCTATATTTAATATGATTATTTTAAAATTTTATCAGAGTGGTTATAACTTATAGTTAGCCTTTTCACGTTTTATTATAAAAGATGTGTTTTTTTTAAGTTTCTCACCATTTTTTCTATTTTTTCCCTTAATTGTTAGGGCTAAAAAAATTTGCATTTTTGCCCCAATAGTTTTATTACCGCCAGAAGTTCTCTTCATGTTTTCAAAACTGAATTGGGTATAAACACGTCAATATATAGAACATTTTTCTTGTTTTTAGTAGACAAAAACTCTTATCCTTAAAAGTTACAAATATGAGTGGGAAACGATTATGAAATAGCTTCAAATTATTTTAACTTTATGGTACTAAATTTAACCATTTGAAAGCGCGTTTTCTAGATTTCTTAATTTCTAGATTTGATTTTATATGAAAGAAAGTAAGATTGTACAGAATATCTCATTTCTTAATAAAAACATTTTCTGTCAACAAATTTCTTCACTGTGTACAACCTAGTACTTTTATTTATAGGCTAACATTATATATAATAAATTTTATATCCCTCGTCTTCCTGACCCACTGCCCCAGGCGCACAAACACTTAGTTACGCCATTGGTAGGGACTCTGCCAAATATTGCTAAATATTATTTTTGCATTCACCTTTCATATGGCAAATGCCCAAAGCATCATTACACCAAAGCTTACCTATATCTAGTTTGTCCATGTTGGTATTATAACACGTATGTAATTTGATACAAACGATTTTGAACAATTATTTTTTAGTCAGAGATCTTAACATTTACTTTACGCTCACGAGCCACCTAGATTATTTAAAGCAGATGGAAAGCTTTTCATGAACTGACTTTGAATGCGAAGCTCAAAATTTTGATGTCTGTGATATTTTTTAAAATTCATGGTCTCCCTATAATCTAATATAATTCAATTCTCCTTATTTCATTCATCAGGCGTCATATTAAGATGGATTCTACAACTTATGCTTACTAAAGAAAACGGGGGAACAAAGAAAACTGATATGCATTCCCACAGTTTTTAGTTTACACTACACAACATTTTTATATCTTGGAAAGTAATGAAAAGTTATAGTGTCCTTATTTCTTTGGAAGTTATTACAACCGTAAAAAGCTCAGTATGTAACAAATCCTGGTTCTAATCTGAAATTAGCAGCCATTCCACACTGACGTCCATCCACCTCGGCTACATAACTAACACTGTTAAGCGAGATTTGTACTGCTCACATAGGAGGGCGCTGCGAGTCAGTTTTAGTATGAACATTTATCAGTGAAATGAAACTTTATGAAGAAACTGAGTAATTATATTAGGCTGTGGTCTCATGGTTTCATTGTCTTTTCCTCGATTTCACAGAGTATGAAATTTTGTGAAAGCTTAGATTGCATATCACTAGGCTTTGATTATAATTTGGTTCCCTGTAAAATCATTGAAAATATTACCTTCTTTCACTATATTCTTCCTAGTAATATAAAAAATTGCTGCTTCTAAATAATTATCTTATGTCCTCACCATTCAGCTACTGGAAAATTAATATTATTAGATTTTAGACCCAAAACATTACATTGCATTTCGTTTGGAAAACATGAAACCACTCGGGCCTATCGAGGTAATCCAAGTCATGAGCCGCATTTTTTAATAATAATAAAATCTTGCAAGATGTCAAACTCAAGTCAGCTAATTAATATACAGCTATTTACTACCACCATAGTAGCCTATATAACTGAAGCAAAGAATATACACTATATACAATCTACAAACTATCTCTTTCACTCATGAAAGTGTCTACATTTTCCTTAAAATTAACTAATGAGGTACTGTTTACCACATCATATGGCAAGTCATTCCAAAAATCTACTACTCTATGACTGAAGAAGTATTTTCGTAGATCAAGTTTACAAGTCTGTTTTCTAATTTCTTAAATTTGCGTTATGTTTCCCTTGTATAAAAAGGTTCTTTCCAATGAAAACCCGTGAATTACTTTCATTCAAAGATTAAATTTGGACCCTAATTTTTATTCTACATTTCCATTTCCCCTTCAAAATAACTTTTCTTGCATTCAAATAGAAAAAATGTTTCCTAAATTACAATTAAATTTCACTAAAATCTGGCAGCATTGAAATAGTCTTTCGTCCCAGTATTAGGGAGAATATATTTTTGGGGATAATTTTCTTTTTAATAATATAAAAAGTTACTGATTTTTAATAAATATAACATTAATTGACGCATTATCAATTATAAAAAAATAAAATTATGAACTTCTAAACCAAAGCATTTTATTATTGGTATTAAAGAAGTTCATTTAGGTAAAAAAATTGAGTAGGTTTGATTGCCATGATTCAGCTAAGAAAATGGTGAAAGGTTCTTTTGGCTTTGATTTCTTGAGCATCTTTGTATACGCTATTCATACCCATATGGCTTAATTTATTGACCTATGACAAGCGAGTGGCTAATTCCAATTTTAGTTCAACTTTAGGTTATTATGTTAGGCTTCAGTTTCTAAAATTGTAGTAGGCTAATTATTATTATAATACAAAAAAGGTGTAACGTGACTAGGTCCTGGTTAGGCTAGTTAAATTAAGCCTCATAGACCCCAATGACTTCATCTGTTCACTTGTAATAGGCCCATTAATGTAGGCTTAAAGTTAGAGAAATAATGATAAAGGAAAAAATAAGTAGGGCAGTAGGCTAGGGCCGGGCCTTCGTTAGCCACGTCACCGGCGTAGCCTAGACCCTATTTATTGCTGTAAGTGTAAGTATACACACACACACACCATGGACTAGTCTAGGGATGTACGTTGTAAATGCTAGGCTAGTAAGCTTTCTAATTAGGTCTATACTTAATTTAGGTAGGCCTAGCCCATTTAGGCCTTAGGTTAGTCAGTAAAATTCCAGAATCCAAAGTTCATAATTACTAATCTAGCCAAGTTTAGCCTAGAGTAATTTGCAAGTATTCTGTTTTGGGGCCACTGAATATTAGCCATTTACTGCCAAGGTTAGTAATTATAGGCTCTCTGAACTGTCTTGTTTCAAGAATTTTACCAAAATATTACCTATCCTACAACATCCGTGTTGCTCATGACTTAGATAACCTCAATAGGCCCCAGTGGCTTCATGTTTTCCAAATGAAATGTAATCCTGTGTTTTAGAAACCACCTCTTGATAGGCCCATGTGACTGTTTTCCAAATGTAGGCCTATCATTGAGATTGATTATAACATTCACTACATTTGGAAAACATTAAGCCACTCAAGTCTATAGGGGTTATCCAAGTTATGCCTAAGCAGGTCTATTTGGGAAATTTGATAAAAATTAAACTTCGTGTCTATTGGTTTTAGGCTTAGGGCCTAATTTAAGTGCAATATAAAAAATGAAGCATAGCCTAGAATTTCATATTTTGGTACTTGTAGGTTATCTTCCCCCAACCAATTTTGACAGAATATTTTTGTTAAAAAACTAATGAAAATATCACGACTTAACCTAACCAGTTATTAAGAGCCAAGGAAAAGTGTCCTTATAAAACTAACCAAATAGTTTCATGCTTTCTCGCTGGTCCAGGATCAAGATGAGAAAGCTGAAGAAAGTAGGCCTATAAAACAAAATGTTAGTAATAATAATCTAGACTCGTATAAACCTAGGCACTCTAAAGCTATAGGTATATTTGAACCAGCATCCGTTATAGGTGACTCTCAAGTGAGGGGCCTAGGATTTAAATTATCTAAAGGTAGCATAGCTTATTGTTATCCAGGTGCAGCGATAAATAGAATTAGTAATAAAATTATAGAAAAAGGGTCTGGTATTGACCTAACTGTACCAAAGAATATGGTTATACATGTAGGTGGAAATGATATAAAGGGTAAGCACTCAGAAAAATCATGGAGTCATATAAACAGCTATTAATGAAGTTAAAGGAACGGAGACCTAACCTTAAAACATCTATCACAGGTATAATTCCCAGGATACATGAGAATAATAAGTGGTACTCACAAGCATTATAAATAAATAGTAGGCTTAAGACACTATGTCGGAGCATAGAAATTACATATATCGAACTGTGGAATAAATTTTACAAAAAAAGAAGGTTCTATAACAGAGATGGAATTCACCTTAATAGTAAAGGGACTGATTTACTATCAAAGATTGTATCATATTATTGACTAAAAACCAAAGGAATAGGCCAAATTAGTACAAATACCAATACTCTTGATAACAATAAACTAATAAAAAATATAATTAAAACTCAAAAGAAGGTCAACAAAGAAAGTAAGAGAGATGCAAATAATATACCATCACAGAACAAGAACCAGACTAAATTACAAGCAAAATATTCCAAGGGTTCTTTGTCATTTTTCTATGCAAATGCAAGAAGTATCCAAGATAAAATAAATGAATTCAAGGCATACATAGGTATTGAAAATCCTGATGTTATCATTATCACTGAAACTTGGACAAAATTCAGTATGATACCAAATAGTCCATTTAGTGAAAGAGTTACCACCATTACTTATGAAATTGATGGCTATGAACTTTTTTATTATGAATATAAATATTCAGAGGGTGGCGGAGTATTTATTTATGCCAAGTCAAATCTGAATCCAGTTGAAGTTACCTCTGTTAAAGAGGAAATAGTTGAATCTGTATGGATAGATATTGGGCATAAAAATGCTAGGAAAATCAGGATAGGGGGTATCTATAGACCACCTGAGGGATGTTCAGTTGGAGGAATCCCCAAAGTAGAGAAAAAAATAAGTATGTAAAATATAAACTTATTGATGGAATAAATAAAGCATTGATAAAGAATATTATTATCGTTGGAGATTTCAATTATAGGCATATAGACTAGAAAATATTACAAATACCAGAAAGTAATGAGAGATTCTTAGACCGTATAATTGAGAATGATTTAACCCAGTTAGTAAAGGAACCAACCAGGGCTGATGTTATTCTAGATTTAACAGATACCTTCCAGGATATATCAGTTTCAGAAACACTAGGTTCAGGTGATCATTGTATCCTTTGGTTTAATATTGTTTGTAATTCAAGACCTAGTGAAAATAAAGTAGAAGTCCCAGATTTTAAAAGAGGAAATATAAATGGACTAGTAAATGATCTGTGTCTAATAAATTGGACAGATATTCTACAGCCTGAACAGACAGTAACTAGTATGTGGGAAAAATTTAAAAGTATAATAATGAACATACAAAGGAAGCATATCCCACAGTGTAAAGTCAGAACTGGAAAAAATAAGAACAACCTTGGATAAACTGCAATGTAAAAAGAGCAATTGGAGAAAAAACAAAAGCATTTCATAAATTCAAAAGAACTAAAAATGGCACAGATTCTGAAATATATAAAAGTAAAAGAAGCATTTGCAAGAAAGCAATCATAGATAGCAAATGAGACCTGGAAAAAAGCCGAGCCAAGAATTCAAAAAATAATCCTAAGAAGTTTTTCAGTCACTTCAATTTGAAAAGTAGAATGAAAAAGAAAATTGGCTCCCTCCATATAGATGATAAAACTATAAATGATGATCTTGAAATAACTGAAGAACTAAACAAATACTTCTCATCAGTATTCACAAATGAAAATTTAAATAATATTCCTGATCTTATACTACCAGGACAAGATAGAGAAATAAATGAATTAAGGGTAACAAAACTAGATACCCTAAAAGCAATAGATAAATTAAAAATGGAAAAATCTCCAGGGCCAGATGAAATGTATCCAATAGTCATAAAAGCTGCCAAAAATAATATAGCACAGGCACTAGAAATTATTTTTAATAAATCATTGATATGTACTGAAATTCCAGAGGATTGGAAGAAAGCAAATGTGGCTCCAATCTTTAAAAAAGGAAATAGAAACTTGGCAAAAAACTACAGACCCATCAGCCTCACCTCCATTATTTGCAAATTACTCGAAAGTATCATTAGAGGTAAAGTTACTGAGTTCCTTGAAGAGTGCAACCTTATAATAATAGCCAGCATGGCTTTCGAAATGGAAGGTCCTGTCTAACCAACTTGATTGAATTTTATGATGGAGTCCTATTGCATTTGGACAATAAAGAGCCAGTAGATATACTGTATACTTAGATTTGCAAAGGCATTTGATACTGTTCCTCATGCAAGATTGTTGGTAAAAGCTAGAGCCCATGGTATAAGAGGTCATATAGCTGACTGGATAGAAGAATGGCTGAGAAACAGAAAACAGAGTTCATCTAAATGGAAATAAGTCTATTTGGAGACCCGTATTGAGCAGAGTCCCACAGGGGTCTGTGCTGGGACCTCTGCTTTTTGTTGTCTATATAAATGATCTAGAGAAGGGCCTATCATGTAAAACCTCAAAATTTGCTGATGATGCAAAATTAGGCCATAATGTTAAGTCAGTAGCAGGAGCAATGACAATACAAAAAGACTTAGATAGAGTAACAGCCTGGGGAGATAAGTGGGAGATGAAATTTAATGTTGGTAAGTGCAAGGTTATGCATATTGGGCTAAAAATTCCAGAATTTGTATACAATATGAATGGAATTTGGATTAAAAATGATGATAAAGAGAAAGACTTGGGTGTCACTGTGACTAATGAACTTAAACCCTCAAATCACTGTATGGTAATCAGAAATAAAGCAAATGCTAGACTCAATCTCATGCACACACACATTGAATACAAATCACCCAATATTATAAAGCAACTATACATTTCATATGTGAGACCCCTCGAATACTGTATTTAATTTAATAGTCCCTATTTGATACAAGATATTGAAAAACTGGAAAAAGTACAGAGACGAGCAACAAGAATGATCCCATCTCTAAGACAATTGACATATAAGGAAAGACTGGCGTATCTAAACATGTTCTCATTAAAAAGGAGGTGGTTAAGGGGTGATATGATAGAGGTGTATAAAATGATAAAAGGGTTGGATAAGATAGATTTTGATTCTCTTTTCATTAAAGATCACAATAACCAGACTAGAGGTCATAGTATGAAATTATTTAAGCCAAGATGTAGAACAAATTTAAGAAAACATAGTTTTACAAATAGAGTAATAAAGTTTTGGAACAGTCTGACAGAAGTAGTGGTGACTTCAGATACACTTGATTCTTTCAAAAGAAGGTTGGATAGTTTGATGTCTGCAAGGGACATCTGGTCATGACTCCAGATTTGAAAAAATTTACTGGAGCACAGTTCTGAATTTACTCTTTTTCCCCTTACACCACTAGATAGGTTAATGATAGTAAACTCTTGAATTGACGACATACCAATTACAAATTGTTCTAGCTAAACATAATAATATAATAATGTACAGTTTATAACTCACCTTTAGTTTATTTATTCATTGCAGCAGCAACAGTGGACGATGTTAGACCTTGCATGTAGGCATTTGTTGTGAATTTACTGCCATGTATGCTTGGCCACTGATCAATGGCTTTCTGTGTGATCATTACAGCAGATCTAGTGCCTGGAGCTGGACCCTCCTTCACAATTCTGCACAGCTTAGTCAAATGAGATGGCTTAATGGATCCTTTGTGTTCAACAATGTAACCAAGAATGGAGAATGTCCCTTCAGCTGGTGCTTCACTCCAGGCAGTTGATCCATCTTTATCAAAATGCTTTAATCTCTCTGTGATTCCTTTCCACAGCTGTTCTATATTCTGTCAGCCAATTTATCACTGAGTCTTTTGTAAAACTACTTTCAGATCTGGTTCTGGATGGTCTAGCAACTTCAGCAATCTGGTAGTAATCAGAATGTTTCTTGATGTATTTGTAAACTTCATTTAGGATGTAATCCTCAGCTGTTAGTTCCTTTTGCTGCCCTGTGGTATCGTGCTTAAATTCAGAAACTACATCATTTGCATTTCCTCCATTAGCTAATTTGGAAATTGTTTCCATCACTCTTAACATAACAGTTTTCCCTCCTTCTTTATAAAATATATTTTCTACAAATTCTGCACTAACTGTGGTTTTTTGAGCTACTTGCAACATAATCTTTGTTACATAGGAATTCAATACATAGAACTTGGCACTAATTTCTTTCTCTTGTGGATGATCAAAAAACACACAATTTTCCACAAATCTGTCAAATTGATCAAATTCGTAATTAACCATGTGAGTATCAGATTTGAGTTTTGGTCTCTTAAAACCAATGATATTGTCAAGAACCATATTGGTATAGTCAAGGCCTGATCTCAGATTTGAAGAGTGATTCTGAATAAAGTCTAAAAGCTCACTTAGTTTACAAATTTTCTTCAATGCATCAACGTGGGCTCTGTTCACAAGATGCATTAAGTCCCATCAAAATTTGAAATTTTCTCCAAACAACTTTTTCATTTCGTTTTTAAATGGCTCGTTGTCCTTACAAAAAGCCCCATCTCCAACCATTCCAGATACCTTGGATTTAATTGCTTCTTCAGATAGTTTCAAGTGATTAGGAGACTTCAACACACCAAAAATTTCATTGGCCAAATAAACTCCTGATTTGCTGCGTACTAAATTTATCCCAGCAAGTTTTACAGTCTTATCTTCTTCACTCATAATTAATACAACTAGCATGCTTAATCCCAAAATTGTTCCAATGTCAGCTGTTATTGTTACTGAAGTTTGTTTTAAGAACCACTTTACAGTTTGTTCTTTAAGTTGATTATCTAATAGCTCACAAATTGTCTCGCACGCATGTGTGCTATGATTCAAATTTCCAACCTCACAACCTGACCTATGTAATACAGCTAGAAGTACTGGATATAGAGCCCATGCAGTGTTTGTTTTCATTATGTAGTATAAGATGTTGCCACATAAGTCTTCTATGCGTTTAGTAGTGTTCCGAGAAGATGTTTTCATCACTTCATAAACAGCAGCTCTTTGATGATGCTGAAGTTTAATTAAATGTCTCTTCAGGTGGGTTTTCAGATTTCTAAACCATCTCTCTTGATTTTCTCCTTGTTTGCATACATAGGTTAAATCTTTAACATTGAAGTAACCTTTTATGTTAGAATGTTTGTCTGAAGCACATGCTTTGGGGTCTGTGCAAGCTATGCAATATAATGTAAACATTTTATCATCAGAAGCATCATCAATATCTTCTTGATTATCATCATCTTCATCCTCAGAAGCATCATCAATATCTTCTTGATTATCATCATCTTCATCCTCAACAGCTATATCTACATCAGGCATATTAGTGTCACTATTTGCAATGTTTTCCATTATATCCCTTGGTACTGAAAATGAATCATCAGCATGCCCTAGATCCTTCTTTTCCACCAATTTGAATGTAGATTTGATCAAATCATTGTTCAGGATTTCTTGTATTGATTTACACTTGCTTAAATGGGCTATGGAAATGTCAAATTTGTTGCTTTTTGCTTTATTAGATTTGGATGCAACACTTGAACTTGAAGGCATATTTTGACTCTTCTCTTTATTAACCACAACAGCTTGGTGAGTTTCTTTTGTTAGGCGCAAAATTGCATTCAATGTCTTCTGGATTTGGGAATTTTCAAATTCCTCTAAAGCAGTTTTGTTAGTCTGATGCGCAGATTCCTCACTTACCTTTTGTTTCTTAGGTGGTGGAGAAGCACTTTCTTCAGTCTGTGAAACATCTAGTGAAAAAGTTTCATTTTCTAGATTAGCAGTTGATGAAGTTGGTTCATTTTTCTGAGGTCTAGCACTAGCACATTTTGTGAACAAACTAAATGACTGCTTTGCCGTATCTCTTTGCTGCACTTCATCCTGGTATTTCTTTACTGCAATATCTAAGCTGTGGGCCCAAACTCTGGGACCTCTTGTATTGTAACAAATATTTTTTTTGGAATTAAAATGTTCCTCCCAGTTTTGCTTCTTTGAATATTTGTTCTTGCATTGACCACAAAAGTAACCCCTTTTAACACCCTCACTTTTCTCTCCAACTTCATCAATATTAGGATCCATTATTGATTATTGACTACCTGAAAAAATACAAAATAAGTAAAAGTTAGTAAATATAGTATGGTAAAAGTAAGTAAATATAGTACAATGAAAGTAAGTAAAAGTAAGTGCTTTAAACTTAGTAAAAGTAAGGAAGAGTAAGTAAAAGTAGGTAAGTTAAAGTAAGTAAAAGTAAGTTTAAACTTAACTAAACTTTTCAATTCTGGAGTCATGGTGGATTACTTAAAACCGCACAAGTAATTATCTGGCCAATTTATCAAACCTGGCCGAGATCAATGGAACATAGTCCAATCCTGATAATTTTATATTAAAAAAATATACGTTTTAATAAAATTTTAATTATCGAAGCATTGAAGCTTAACAAAAAATAAAAATAATTGTTAAATATGGAATCACCAACTAAACTTAAAATAACTAAATTTGTAATTTAAAAAAATTGGTTTGTACAAGAACGTATACGCAAAAAAATTGCATAACGTCTAGCGGATGAACAAAACCCAAACCCAAATTTACTTTTTCTCATGGTCAAATTTACTGGAGCAATGCTCCCAAGATCCCAGGAATCTGGAGTCATGTCCCTTTCCTTTCTAACATCCTCCAACCAGTCGCATCTCATAACTAAAGTTTCATTATTTCTACCAAAATGCGTGACACTGCATTTTTGAACATTGAATATATGGTAGTAGTATAAATTTGCGTACAACTTGGATAACTTTGATAGGCTGAGTGACTTCATGTTTTCCAAATGAAACGTACTGTAATGAATTTGCATCACTTTTCCTTTCTAAAGGATTTGGAACCACTTTATTCTTTTTCAGAATCTGAATACCAAATTTCTCATAGTTACTGGATCATTATTGTGATCAATGAAAGTAGCATTATATAAATTTGGGCAAAATTCCAGAATCTAGACACAGTTCAGAGACCATTCATAATAGCTGAGTAATATGTTGTTGGGTTAGGACTATTAGATTACATTAATAATTAGCCTATGGACTCGTCTCTGAACTGCATCTGAATTCTGGAATTTTACCTGAATGTGTGGATAAATTTATATAAAGATTCACTCATCATGAAATTTGAAGATGATATGTAACTTTGCAGTTACATGTTTTTGTAAAGTCAGAACCACACCCATTACCCTTGATTGGCTGAAAGTTGTGGAAATTTACTTACCAATCTTGTACTACCACCTAACCTAGTGTATGCCTAACCCAGGCATAAGATTCACCTTGATTATCACCTGAAATAAATGTGGATTTTGATTGTCAAAAATCTGGTAGCCAAAAACTACTACATATCCAAAATTCACTTATACAGGGTGACTAATAAGTCAGTGTAGGGCTTCATTTAATACTATGCTGGCTTACAGGACACCCTGTAGGCCTATGTAGAGTCTAATGGTAGTTAGTCATTATAAGGCAAATTATCTACCGTATCCTAGAAAGAGCTCAGTATCTTAGGGTCCTCCCTAGATTAGAACCAGGTTTACAAGTTTGCTAAATTTAAGTACTGCTTTGAGACTTACAGGGTGGCCCAAAAGGTACCTACTAACATTAACTTAATTTTCTCCAAAATAAATGAATAGAATTTGATGATAATTTGCTGACATACTATACATACTACTCACGCCATTTGTTTAACATCAGTTTGGGGAGAATGTCATTGATTTGGACTATTGGAAGCACTGTGGAAGTGGCATTGATTGGCCTGCCTCTTTGCCCGATCTCAGCCTGTGTGACTTCTTTTTGTGGAGATACCTCAAAGATAGAGTTTTACCAGAGCAACCCAAAGACTTTGGAGGAGCTGAAATCATCAATTGAATGTCAAATTGTCAACATTCTGACAGGTTCTCCACAGTATGGTCTCAAATTTTGGGATGAGGTTGCAAAAAATCATCAAAGTGAAGGGACAGCACATTGTCATATAAATGGCTTGAGATGCTGATTTGAATGGTGTTTGAACTATCTTTGTACTTTCAATAGTTTTGGTGAAGTAAAGGCTTAAACTTAGTAGGTACCTTTTGGGCCACCCTGTAAATGATATTGATAATCTTGTATCTAACTTTTAAGTTTAAATAATAACCTTCAGTTGCTCTTTTGGGGTCAGGGAGGATCCTGATTAATTTAAATTTGTATGACAGAATTAACAAAAGCAGTTAAGGGTTAAGTTTATTATATAGAAGATTTGTGGGAAATAACTAATCCACCTAAAATGATAACTTAACCTGGATGTAAGATTGATGACTCTGGTTTGATAGATAAAATGGGTGGATCACTGTTGTGGGGAAACTGGGATTACCCACCTGGATTTAACTCTGGAGACCATTCTTCCTATGGTAGGAATCCAATTCTACTGGCCAGTCACGAAGCATGTGCAGATTGAGTAGACCAGAAGGCAGGAGATGAAGCTGTGCTCGAAGATCTGTTCCCAAGCAGTGTACTAGACATCAAGTGAGCAAGGACCATTTGCAAAAATGTCAAGCAGGAAGAACAGGACCACCACAGTGCATTCAATCAATAGAAAGCAAACAATGTATGCAGGAATGTTAAGGAGTGGGTGCAAGGAAAAGGTGTTCAGGCAGATAAAGGAAGACAAAGGACTTCAGGATAAACAAGAATGAACAGGAATAAAAAGCACAGTACAGGCAAGACCTACGCTACTAAAAATTAATTCAGAATTTTCCCTTCACTTGAAAATATTACCAAATTTAGTAAACTTTATTCCAGTGTATGACTTTTTATCTAGTCTTATTCCATGATGAACAAATGTGGAAAACTTTTATAAAGGTTAACTCATTAGCTTCAGTAGAGATAAACTCTTGAAGATACGACTTTAAAACTTGACTTTTTCTTGAGAATGTTAAGCTTGAACTGACACTGGATCCTAATGGGATACTATGCCCCATTTAATTTAGGCCCAACTATTTCAGAAGACACTTTTGAGTATTACTAAATATACTTCATCAGACTAATGCTAATATTTTTCATCATGTATCATGACTGACATTTAATGATTTATAGAGAACAAACTAGAAAATTGTTTTTCAGTTTTATTTATAACTCAATTTAATAGAACCGCTTGAAACCTCCCATTTCTAGACTTGAACAAAAACCTTAACAGTAATTATTTAAAATTTATTCTGGAGGTTCTAGACAATAAGAAACTTTAATCTCAAATTAAATGATGATGGGGTTAATAAGGTTAGTTATGATAATGAGCATAAAGATGATTTATGTACAAAAGATAAAAATTCTAAATAACTTTATCTTAAACTTTGGAGGATCTTAACATTCTAGATTTTGACTATTGTATTCGCTGGGATTCTTCTAACTTGTTTATTTCTTAATTTATTTTAATGAGACAATATGTAGCTACAGTCAGTCAATGAATTCGCGTGCAATAGCTTAATTAAAGGTTTATAAGCCAAAGCTGCAAGAAAAGGCTACATACTGCAATGCTTCAAGTAATTTGGACTCGTGTGCGCAACACTGGATTGTCTGCCTAGAAGGAGTACTTAAGTTCTGGATCTTTAGTGTTAAACTTCAAAAAATGTGCCTTCTGGCTTCAGTAATGGACTATGATCTTGCCTTTTCTCAAATTCAACAGGGACTATCAACTGGACTAAGTTTTCACACTAGCTCCAGAGCTGTTTCTAGCAAGATGCCCTATTAAACTGATTTGAGCACGTTTGCATTAACTACAGTATCTGCTTATGTTTGACTTAATTGACACTATTAACTAGAGGCTGTGAAAGCTGAGTGGCTGGAAAGAGAAAAAATAGATGAATTTAAAAATAAAAAGACTAAAATTGAGAATTGGCAAAACCCTACAGTTCCCTCCTCTTAGTAGTTGTATAGCCACTAGAGAGACTAATAGTAAGGAATTCCATTCCAGCCACCAACTAGATGAGTACAAACAAAACAAAAACTTACACTTGACCTTGTTCAGTTTAAACTTAAATATTAAACACAAGGTATAACTTAAAAGGTTTTACATTTAATTACTCCTCTAATTATATATATATCTTGATACTAAATGATGGATTCTTCATTTCATTTATTCTTGAACTGAAAAATGATTGAAAGTGAGGAAGACTAAATTGTGTAGTTGGAACTGGATTTCTGGAACCAACAAAGTGGGTGTCACATCTTAAAATGGGGTTGGAAGAGACTGATCAGCTTGATAAATTTGCTGAAAAGACGTTGTGAAAACTTGCCTGCAGTTGAGTGTTGGACCAGCCCCAACAGACACCAGACTGGAACTCGGCAGGCTCATCTCTACATCACTGAAATATGATGTTCCTGAAACTTAATATTAGTTGAGACCTTTATGTCCAGTCATCATAAACCTGACTCCATTAGTACAGTTTTTAAAAAGTATCAGTTGTAATTGGCTTAATATAGACTATGTTGTGGCTCCAGATTAGATTTTATTATAGTTGGGTACAGTGGTACAGCCAATAGTAGTTTCAGCCCAACTAAGTTGGTCTAGTTTTCTCAACCATTTGAGAGAAGAAAAGTTTTTATTAATATTACTACTACAGTAGGATGTAGTGGGTAAATAATTTTGGAATTTTTTTTTATAAGTTGGTGTATAGTTACCAAAAAGAAATTGCACGCAGCCCAGTGAGAATGTAGAATAGATTTATTAATTCATTCGTATTGGTATAAACTGAAGTGAAACTGAATAATCTGCAGTCTCTGCAATATAGCTAATTGTTTTTTTGGTTATATTTCTAGCAAAGTGATATGATAACTTAACTTCTTCATTAGTATGAAAATACTTGCAATGAGGAATGTAAAGATAAATTTTGGTGTCTTGCTGTGACAATACTAAAAATGAATAAATTATGGATATAGTAATATTAGTGCCAAGTAGTTAATTTAAGTGCTTTTAGAGACAATGTCTGATAAAGAATCCCAAGACTCCACTAATGAGTCTAACACACAACCACTAGCCAGTGCTAAATCATCCCAAGAAGTTCCGAGCACGAGCGGAAGTGGGAGTGGAGAAACATCCGGTCACAATCCTCTGAAGGTAAGATTAAATAAACTATTAATTTTTTGAAAAGTTTTACGTAACTTAATTTATCTCCTTTAGCATATTCCGTTGCAATCTCATCAACTTGCCCAATAAATAAGTTGTTAGGGCACACACACACACACACACACACACACACACACACCACACACACACACACAAGGTTGTGGAAGCCTAAGTACAGTACTGTCAGTAATTTTCCATATTCTTTTTTTCTTGTAGGGGAAAGGGGGTTATCAAGCTTCCAAAAAAATACACGCAACTATACCTTATTTATAATAGGTATATCTTAAATTAAGTTTATTTTTAACTAATTTTACTTGAAGTTAGTACCCTAGCTAAAATTCAGTACCATACTGTATTAGCAAATTGATAGAAGATGCTTAAAATATAGTTGCTATTCAATTTTAGATATGACAAAGGGAGTCTTATTACTCACATTTTCTTAAAATTCGTGAGACCATTATCATTTCTAGGTTAGTAATTAGCCATCATGTTTTATAAAGTGTGAATTATGTATCTATTGGGATAAATTATTGTCCTAATGTTCATGTATGGAATTTTCCTCTACAATTAAATTTGTGTGTGTAAGAAAGTCAGATTTAAGAAAAAAATAGTATGCCATTGGTTCTATTTATTGGACATTTAAGTTCTTGTTGATTTTACTACTCATTTTTTTTTCCCATTCTCTAAGATAGTAAATATTATTTACTGGCTTTTGAGTGTTTTAATGTTTTTATGATAAATTAGGCTACTTATAAATAGTCATTTAATGTTGTCAGTATCATCATCTTGGAACGTCTTCATTTGAAAATAAGAAATTATAATTTATTTTAAATTATGAAGCGTTCTCAGCCACATTATAAATTTCATAAGTACAAGGCATATAGAACTAAGCCAAGTAAGGTTTCAAATGGTTCTTTTATTTTGCATAGGCTACCCTATTTGCATTGTTTTTTTCCTCTCATAATTTCAAAAGAGGTATGGTGTTGCTGCGTGAATTATGGTACTTTGCCCATTGTATATTAATGCCATGGTAAGTTTGAAGTTAAACTTATTTAAATTAGGTTATCTTATTTTGGCTTAATATGTAGAAGTATATTGACTTTTGTATTTAGTAACACTTGGAAATTTTTATTTTCCTGAGTGAGTGAAATGGGGGGAAAAAAAAAAGTATAAATGCTAATATTTACTTTGAAATTAGAGAAGATTTCAATACTGAGGTCAGCAACAAAATTATCTTTTAAACTCTACTTAGGTCTGGCTTTGATTTGATGTTAATCCGTTCAAAAAGTTCTGCTTGTGAAACTTGGTGTTTCTTACCAGTACCCTATTTGTCAGAAACAGATATGGCATTTCATGACTAGATTTTTTTGAAGTGATTGTATTGTAATTGTATATTGGGTCAGTGTTGGTACGTGTCCTAGTATTTATGTATGGTATAGATTTTTTTTGCCATTCAGAAATCTATTAACTAGATCAGATTTGAACAAACAAAAATATAGCGTGTTTGACCCTAAACATTTCACGATTTTTAAAGCTATGTAAAGTCCAATCACACTTCAGAATCACCTCATTTTTATACTGTAGTAATTTAAAACTAATGCAATATTACAGTAAATCTTGTATTGGTCCACACAACACCAAATAATATTTTTATTATTATTATAATTACAAATATTTAAAATATATTTCCTCTAAAATATTATTATCTTTTTATAAGAGTCTTATCACTTTATACCACACTCATTTTCATTTGTTTACTGACAGTAGGTACTAAATACACAGGGTTGACAAAAGTAAATAGATGATGATTGTCCTCAAGAACAAACGGCAAACCTCATCAATGGAATGTCAGAATGCGTTAGTTGTACATAATGCAATGGGGAAAGCAACACTTTTCTAAATATTGATTTGATAAACCTATTGACTTTTAGTATGAAATAAAAAACTGGAAAAATCAAAGGTGTTACTTTTATCAACTTGCTGTATATTTAAAGCAAATTTTTAAATTTTATTCTTAGTGCATTTGTAGTTAAGCCACACTGGTAGATTCCATTTTTCGAAATTGAGTCATTCTGCTAAACTTTAATAACCATAAGTTTATAAATTAAACAAATCGAATTAGATAAATCTAATTGAACTTTGTTTATTTGGTTGGCCATTAGTGATGTAGTGGATGTCATTTTTTTCACATCCGCGGATGCGGATGCGGATGAGGATGTTTGATTTCAACATCCGCGGATGCGGATGTCTACATTTTTGTTATTTTTTAGGATATATTTGAGATTTGTTGTGTTTAATGTATATAATAAGTTATTATATAGAGAGAGCTGTAGCTATAATGTAGTATAATTGATTAATTGTACAATAATTGCTGTACTTTTCCCTGAACATATAAAATAATAGCAAGCATCTAACTAATATAGAAATCAATTAGTGAATTTGTCTGCAAATAAATTCGTTATATTTTGTTGAGTTTCAGCCACAATTAGAAACCATAATTGTGTTACCCGACCTCTTTCCCCAACCTCCACCCTTATAGAAAGAGATCTTTAATTAGCTTGATAACTATTTATATTAAGTTTAAAGTTTTATTAGGCATATTTATAAATGAGTAATTAAAATAAAGTAAACTAAGATGTTCATCGTTTAATATTCAAACTTAATTATAGGAAGGTTATGCTTAAGGAACATTAATTTTTCTGCTTTTCTGCTGCCAGTCTGTTTCTCTTTTCATCATATATTAATCCAGCACTGCTAAATAATCTCTCGCTTGGTACGTTTGTTGGAGGACAGGCTAAATGTTTCCTCGCAAGTTTACTCAAGTATGGATAGATATTCTGCGTATTTTTCCACCAACTAATAGGATTGTCACATGCAGCCAGGCATTTTTCTTGGTGATAGCTCTCGATCATTTTTACTACATCTTTTGACATCGCGTAGGTCTCGTCATTGCTGCTTGACTCAAGAAACAGAGAGAGATTCTGTGATAGATTTGCTTGTTGAAGGTGTTGGTTCTGTCACTGAAACTTTTATTCTTTTGGTGGGTGGCGAAGCGACAGATTCAAGAGATTGAAGCTCTTCAACTGCTTTGCCAAGTGATGATTTAACTCGTTCTAATGTACTAGGTGAAAATAACTTAGCTTTGTAACGTGGATCTAAGTAGGTTGCAAGAGAGTAACTTCATACAAGAACAGCCTCTCGTCTTGTCGCTTGCATCACTTTTGCGCACAATGAACTAGTTCTATTAATATAGTAGAATTTGATAATTTCCGCTTATTAATGACGTTTTATCTCAACAGTCCACATCCGCAGTCCAAAGTGCGGATGCGGATGCGAGAAAATGTGTGGATGCGGATGCGGATGTGACGTACATCACTATTGGCCATGTCAGTAGCTACTAAGAAACTTGGTGAAATTTTGAAGTGAAGAGAGACTTTGTATTTGTATAACTTTTTCTTGTTTGTTAGTTACAAAGTTTTTATTGATCTTTGCGCATTTTGTTTCTGCAGCATAAAAAAAATATTATAATTTTTGTTCTAGACTGTTATGGTGCTCTACTTCATTCAGTTGACAGTTAATCAGTTTAAATCTCTACCAGGGCTGAAAAAGAATCTTATCCACCTTTTTTTTTTTAAATTTATTATTATTTTTTTTTAAATCAGTGTTTTTTGGGGGCTTTCTTAAATATACTGGTCAAAAAAAGAAACGCAATTTTTGAGATTTATTAATAAACATGAGGACTCAGTAAATGATTCTTTAACATAACAGTCAATAACGCGTATGGCCACCCCTAGCCACAATGCAGGCTTGGAGTCTGGCCCTCATCGACCTCAACAGTCTCTACAGGAAAGCAACAGGGATGGCCCTCCACTCTTCAATAATTGCATTGGTCAGTTCCCTGATGTTCTGCGGTTGATGCTGATGTCTGCGAACTCGCCGTTCAAGTTCATCCCATGCGTGCTCTATCGGTGACATGTCTGGGCTGAAGGCTGGCCATGGTAAGGTCTGCACCTGTTGTCCCTGCAGGTACGCCTGCACTATCCTGGCTGCATGAGGTCTGGCATTGTCCTGTTGCAGGAGCACCAATTCTGGATGTTGCCTCATGAATGGAAGAACATGTGGGTGAAGAATCTCATCCCTGTAGCGCTGGGCAGTCAGAGCGCCATCAACAACCACCAGCTCAGTTCTTGAAGCAGACATGCCTGCATCCAACATGCCCAAGGCACGACCTCTGTTGACCTCTGAGAGTCGTGGCATGCCTCAATCGCGGGAAAAAGTTTGGTTTTCTCAACGGGCAGTGTGTATTCTGTGAAGTCAAAGAAAAAATGCATGCCTTCATAAAGAATACATTCAATTTAATCTCTGTTTATTGTTTGTAACAAAATGGCGTCTTAGCCGGGATTAGTCAGGTTTAAAAACATGCACTAAGTGGCTTTAAAAGATTTGAACAAACATTTAACCATAATCTTGAAACTGTGATAATACCACTAACAACTTAAATTTTACACCATATGCAAGCTAATTGCGTTTCTTTTTTTGACCAGTATATATTGCTGCATTAGGCAGGGCTGAAAACTTGTTAGAATTTTCAATGTTATTAAAGGAATGTTAACATTGTGTTGGCAAATGCTAAAATAAACTGAAATTATTTATTTTTAGTTTTATGCTGGTTAATATGGTTTGATAATAATAACTACAGGATAAACCATCAGCAATGCAAAGCACTACATTCATTAATCTATTAAATAACATTAAATGAACATTTAAGTTTAAGAATTTATATTTTTTAAAGAACTTATTGAAATTTTTCAATACTAACCTGTATAGGCCTATTCTTTACAGTACAAGTATGTTATGTGCCCAGTTGTCAGAAATTCATTAGATGCCATAATAAGGGGTAACATTGGCACTTCTTAAAAAAACCTGGTTTTATGCAGTTTGTGCAAAACGAAAGTTTCATGGAAAAAAGCACACTTATAATTTTTAATCTATGGAATTTTGCCTATCTTTTTGTCTAAACACTTTTTTTCTCTGTTCCTTAACTTATGAATTATGTTGTGACAATTCCCAGCAGAAAAACTGGTGACATCACCTCATATTATGGTATGTACTGTATAGGCTATATTGGTTAAAATATTGAGTGTGTTATTATAAATGCAGTCATGGAAAATAGTTTGGCCAAAAATTATCTAAAACCCCAAAATATAACTAGTAATTTTTTTATTTTATTTCTAAAATAATAATTTCATTTAAAGGAAAAAATTATATAGCTACTGTATTAGTATAGTACCATACAATGAATTTGCTGAGTGGCATGTAATGTTGTTGGTGGTAGTTCTCTGGTGGAACAGTTGCTGGTGTGTTTGATTCATATATAATATATATATATAATATATATATATATATATATATATCCCGCAAGGGGGTTCTAAGCTCGTGCTCTTGAGTGCTCTTTGTGCTCGTTTGTACGTGCTTGTTCCTGGAGGTTTCACGTGCGCCCTCCCGGCCCTAGCACCCAAGGATGATGGGGCTCAACCCTGCAGTCCTTGTCATCCTTGGTCTTTTTCCACTTCGACTGTCCCCTCCACCCTTTCTTTTTCCTCTGTCTTTCCTCTCACTTTTTCTTTGTTTTTCCGCTGAGATATGCCCTTTAAATAGAGGCGAATCGGTTCTTCCTAAACTTAAAAAAAAAAAAAAAATATATATATACAGAGGAACCTTGCTTAACGAGTGCCTCGTATAACGAGAAATTCGTATAACGAGCAAAAAGAATGGGGGAAAATTACCTTGCATAACGAGCGACACTTTGCTTAACGAGCAAAATATTTCGTCCAAATTTAAAGCGTAGACAAAAACAAATGTCTCTAGACAGTTTCCTCGTGAAAAAGGATCCAAAAGAAAGTGAAAGTGCCTCTAAAAAATTTAAAGCTAGTGACTGTGAGCTCGTCGAGAATGTTATTGCATTGAACGAAGACGATTCTCCTCCTTCCCCTCAATAACCCTCTCCTCCTCCACTGTCTCTTCATTTCCTTTGCGTGCGTCAGGAGCACCTTCTCTCTCCGTAAGTTATTTATAAATTTCACCGTTTACAAATTATTTACATTCTCTTTTGGGTTAATTTTTATTAATAATCTTTTCATTTCATGCAATAATAATTTAAAAAACGCCTTTAAATATCATTATAAATATTATTTTAAGTATTTTTTAAGCATGGAACGCATTATCATATTTTACATTGATTCCTATGGAAAAAATTGCCTTGCTTAACGAGCATTTTGCATAACGAGCACAGTTCGGGAACGAATTATGCTCGTTAAGCAAGGTTCCACTGTATATATATATATATCCCTTTGCTTTGTCTGGAGCGATAGGGCGCGTCCCTCTGTGGCGAATGTGGGAATACACCTTTCTTCGGTGTAAGGGCTTTCTCTGCCCTCGTGGACCATTGGGCCCGTTTGGGGACCCGGCTGATCTCCTGCTTCTTTTCCTTTCTTTCTCCTTTAACCCATTTTTTCTGGCTTCTCCCTGTTTATTTTGGTGGTGTTCTTTGGACTTTGATTTTGACCCTTTCCTTGGCCCTTGGGTGTGGGTGGTGGTTGCCCTGCACCCTTGTCGCTTTCCAACCAAACCCAAACCCTGTCCCTGCCACTTTTCACCGCGCGTTGGATGAGAGTGGCCGCCTTTCAGGCACAGGCACAGGGACTGGGTGTGGGCGTATCTCCCCTGCGTGACATCTATCGGCGGTGGGACCAAGTGTGCCCACACTTCGCCTTTCCCTTGTTGGAGTTGGTGGTGGCTGGATGCACGTGGGGGATGAAGTTCTTTTTTGTTTTGCTATGGACACTTCTCCCCCCGGCCTACGACTACTGCTTCTCATTCCCGGACTACTACTTCTCTCAACACTCGGGTGGTGGGCAACCAGGCCCTCGAGTCCTTTACCACTGGAAGACCAACCTAATGGGGTTGACCCCCCTGTGGAAGCGGAACGCTTGCACTCTCCTTTTCCGTTGCCGACCCTAGTCCGTCCCTCGACTACGCCCTTGGACCTACACTCTCTGGAGCAGGGGTCTCGCCCCAGCCCACTTCAGCCACCTTCGGGCAAGCCAAGTTCCACCGAGGACTTGCCCCCACAACCTGGCTTCTTGCTCTCCCCATATGCCCCCCCTCACCCGCCGTCAGCCCACCTCCCCACGGAGAGAGCCTCGCGGCGGACGGGGGAGCCAGCATTCACGGCCGTCCTATCGACCGTTGAATATCCCAGTCTATTTCGACTCTACAGCCTCCCTCTCCCTCCCAAGTCTCCACAAATTCCTGGTGATTCGGCCTACATCTGGGTCCCTCCCGAACAACTCTGAACGGACGTTCCAGGCGATCCGAACCCACAGCAACTCCAGCCGCTATGACGTACGCCCACAGAGGGATGGCTCCCTCCTCATAAAATCACGCTCAGCCGCAGAGACGAAAGCCCTACTCTCCGTCACTGAGGTCCTTGGATGCTCGGTGTCCGTTTCCCCACATCCTCGCCTGAACCAGAGTCAGGGCACTATTTACGCCACCCGCCTATTGTCGGTAGCAGTGAACGAGCTCCTGGAGGACCTCGCACCCCAAGGAGTCACTAAGAACTATCGTTTCACATCGCGACAGGGTGGTACCCCCTCCCCCACCCCACGTCTGCTCCTTACTTTCAACACACTAATCCCCCCCGGCCGCATTGTATGGGGTATGGGAGACCGCGCCTCATGCGAGTTTTCTATCCGCCCATACGTCCCAGACCCGACCCATTGCTTCAAATGCAACAAATTCGGACACGTTAGCTCCGCTTGTCGACAGCCGCATCAATTATGTGTTCACTGTGGACGACTCGCTCACCCTGACAGGTGCCCCAATACGCCCAAATGCTCCAACTGTGAAGGTGCACACCCCTCTTCATCTCGAGAATGCCTTTTCTTCAGGTTCGAGAAGGAGGTCCGAGGCCTACAGGTGACGGACTTCCTTAGCCCCCGTGAGGCACGCGACAGGGTGCGGAGTCGGGAGGTGAGGCCGGGGGTGTCCTATGCCGCTGCTCTCGGCTCTATCATCTCGGCACGCCCCCCTGGCCTGCCGCCGAAACCCCCCCAAGCCACTGCTCTCTGTTCCCCTCAAAGAAAACCCTCGCAGGACCCGACGGTTTCCTGTCCCCCTGCCATTCCTCCTCTTCCCGCATCTCACCTGCCACGAATTCCCCAGGTGTCTGGGACCAGGACACCCAGGTCCCATCCACCTCAAACCCCGCCTTCCCAGTACCCCCTGCACACGCCCGAATCTGCCGCCCGGAGCAAACCGTCGAGGCGGAGACGCCGGAGTGTCACTGGACCCTCCGGCCTTCCAACGTCTCTCTCCCTCTTCCCCTCGGACCAAGAAGACGGCTCGGATCCTCACTCCGCCCACCACGCCTACTACCATGTCCATCTCTCCCCATCGTAGAAGTCCCACCACTCTACCCCCACAGACCCTGACAATAGTGGCTGAGATCCACGACCCGCCCCGGACGACGGGACCCAGTCCGAACAATATTCTCTCCCCCGAGGATCCGGTGGATGCGGCCCTGGCGCGGCTGCACGGTGTGACCGAGGGAAGCTCGGCCGCGCCCACGCCCACGAGTCTTATGGATCTGCCCTTGCCTCTTGGTGCCATTTTCTCCACCCCTCCACGAGACTACTCTGATTCACCTCCTTCCACCCCTATCGTACCTATTCCCCCAACATCCCCGGCCCCCTCCTTGTCAGCTACCCTGTGTATGCCCTCCCTCCCACCCGCCAGGTCCTTTTGGTACCCCTTATCACCACCTCGAGTCCGCCATGAGACCCCGGACAGGCGGGGTAGCGCCACTTTTGGGGCTGCCGTGCCCCCTCCTGGTCCGACCATAGAAGCCCGTCACAATACATCCGACCCTCTCAGCCCACGATGTTCCTCTGCCTGCCGTGGTCCACGCCTCCGGTCTCGCTCGGCTGACTTGATCCCGCCACCTCCGCGGGGTTCGACAGGCCGACCGATTCCTTCCATGGTGAATTGTAGATAGCCAGCCATGCTCGCGAACTCCGGATCCCTCTTCATACTCCAACCTCCTACTGCGATCCACACTCGCCGACGGCCCCTACTTTTCAACGGAAGCGATTCTCTTCTTCCTTACTCACTCCCAGCTGCTCCATCGCATTTAAAACCGTACCCCTCCTACCCACTATCCGGTGACTGACCCTTACTCACTTCCCTAGTCTACCACCCCCAACACAGTAACATCACCCAATCACCGCCTCGCCGAGATATGTACCGCCCTTTTAGGTACGAATCGGCGGTAAATCAGAAAAAAAATAATATATATATGCAGTATGTATGACCTACCAGCTTGAGTACCATCCACTCCAGTAATGGATGTTTGCTGTTTTTGTAAAATTTTTGTTTACTTCAAAGAAACTGGATTCACTGTTTGAGTAGTATTAGAAGATTTTGATCTGGAAAGTGCAATGTTTTTAGATGCATTCCATCCCTATCCCTCATCTGCTTCATTAATAAATTAAATTAATGTACAATTTAATAATAATAATGATACTGTAGGTTACACCACTCATTGATTCATGCCTGTCATGGTTATTCAAAGAATAAATTTGAATCAGAATAATGAAAGTCAATGAAAATGGTAGATTTAAGAAGTTAGTATGGTAGTTATCACACATTTACTGACTAATCCAAGAGATTTGTATACTGTATTAGGGCCATTATTTGGTTTGATTTAGTATCATATTTTGTCTGTGGCCAAATATTGAGACCGCACCACAATACTGTTCTGCTTAAGAAGAAACACTTTTAGTATAGGTGGTTTACTCTCTGGTTTGGTTTGAATATTTTGAAATTTAAGGGCCTTAAATGCATTTAAGCTCTGACCTATGTTGAACCTGGTGTAGACTTGATCCGAAGTACAAATACCTTTTTCACAGTGACCAACTTGTTTCAAAGCTGCTTGGGTGTTAGTAGCACTTTTACTATTAGAAATACAATACTAGTTTATATCTGCATGCTTTTCACCAGGGATGGCAAACTGGTATTGATGAGTTTTAGAAATGAATGAAGGTGTAGTATATACAAAGAAATAAAATTTCATTAAAGTATAGGTACATAAATTTGTAGATGTGTAATGAAAACCAGTAAAATAAGTAACCCAATTATATATATATATACACACTGTACTCTCATTTTATTTCTCACGAGGTACAGCAGGGGTAACTTTGGGCACTTTTCACAAATTTAATTTTTAAATGGTACTATACCTTAATCACCAAAATTGCAGAAAGAAAATTGGCAAATTTGACTGGGAAATTAGCCTTGTATATCTTTAAGTCAGTAGCTATAATAAAGTAATAGACTTTTCATGGATTTTAAGGCTGTCAGGAGCCACCACACATTATGGTAGATGATGATAAGAATGATCTAATTAAACTTTGTTTATTACTAATATGATACTTTAATTTTGAAGGGATGCATGATGGGTGTAGGTAAAGTGAAAGGGGGCATGCCATGTAGAAAGAATAGCCTAATTTTATTTATTTTTGAAGAAAAATGCTTGATAATTCATGATTATACTGATTTCTACACCTGTGCTTTCTTTAGAATTAAGTTCTGTAAATATACCTACCCTACAGTACCCATAGTACCTTCTTTTATTTCTGCACTACACTTAGAAGAGTATGCCATCCCATAAATGGTACATTATTGGTATATATCTACAATTCATTAAAGTTTTATTTCAGGGCTATAGCCTATAGTAATATATTTAGATTAGGTTACATCTTTGCAAATTTATTTTTACTAATACAAAGCATAACAGTTTTCTTTCTTGTGTGCGCGCGCGCATGCATGCATGAAGTCCTATTACATAAATGTGACTTAAAATGTAAATGTTGTAAAGAAACAATTTATAGAAAAAGGAATTGGATATGATTGCAAGCATTAATATTTGATCAGAAATATGACTGACTTTACAAGAATCAAAGATTAATTTAATTTTAGTAAAAGCAGTTCAGGCCTACCTACAAACCAGTTCAGAGTTTTTTTATAGTCTTAGTTAGGCAGCTGCATTTAGCTATTTCAGTTAACAGTGCTTTTGAATTGTGATCATTTGTAGGTCTATTTGCCAATAAAAACTAGGTTGAATTCAGTTGAAGCTGTCTCACATGTTTGGTATTTTAAATAGTTTGGCATTGATCCATCAGCATAAGTCTATATGCACTGTTGAGTCTAGAAAATAAATTTTATATATATATAATTTATTAAAAACATTATAGTATGGTAGTATAATGGTTTACACTTCCAATAACAACAATGTAATTTTTAAAGCAATGCCCTTTCCCTTTGTCTTTAGTGGATTTGATAGGCTTTAAATCAGTATTTCAAGTTTGTGGTGGTGATTTCCTTTTAACTTAACAAGGAGTTCAAATTCAGAGCAGTGCAAGGTTCGTAATTTTAATCTTGTAGTTTGCTGCACTGTGTGTGGGGCTGTATTGTTGTCGTTGTCGTCATTGTCATACACCACTTTCTGTGCAAGACCAATGAAGTTAGGACAAAGGGACACTGGGTTTTGGCAGTGATTGGGTGGGTGGCCATCATCTGTATTCAGAATGTAACAATCTGTGGTTCTAGTAACACATTAAATTGTAGGTCTCTGTTTTCATATGACCTTTTAATTTTTAGTACTGGTACAGAGATGAAATCTTGCAATCAACATTATCCTCCTCCATTTCATTATTATTACAGTATTACTATTACTATCATTGTCATATCTTCAAGGAAATAACTGATATTATTATTATATATACAGAGTTGGGCACATTACTTTCTATAAGTAATGGCATTACCATTACTGTTACATTGATGAAAAAATAACATTGTTACCACTTCAGTTACTTCAATGAAAAAGTAACGCATTACCATTACTTTTAAAAGAAGACTAAAGAGTAAAAAAAGCCTTAATGATACCAAATTATACTCTATATGACAACAAAATCAAAACATAAACTCATAAAAAAATGCTGTCCAAAAAAACTAATATTGCAGATTTTTTTAGGTGTGTGGTTTGATTTCAGGAACACTAGTTTTTCAAAATTGGCGTCTGATAGCCCTCTTTGTTTGGAGGAGCTTAACACCTAATTAACAGAGCTAATAAATGATACTAGTCAAATGATCAGTTTGAAAGTAACGAGTAGCGAGTAATGATTGAAATTGCTTTAAAAAGTAGTGCCATTACCATTTTCGTTACAACTCAAAAGTAACGGCGTTACCTCTACAGTTACTAAAAAAGTAACGCCGTTACTCCTAACACTATATATATATATATATATATATATATATATATATATGGGATGAATTTCACAATTAAACACGTGAAATGAATGAATGATGCAAACCTACAGCAGGGAAAAAGAAAAATTAAAATTTTTTCTTTTTCCCTGTGGGATTGCATTATATATATACTATAGTAATATATATATATATATAGTAAACCTATGAATATGAACATTGCGTCGTTCATACTGGGGGGGGGGGGGGGGGTGAATCTAGTGTACCACTTGTCATGTTTGAAGCTTTGAATATTGACAAATATTAAACTATGGACCCATATTTCATTGAATTTTGAGTTTTAGGAGAAATGATGTAAAGCAAGTCCAAAACTTTCTTAAACCATTACATAGTTGATGCTAATTATAGAATATTTAGTGAATTGTTTTTCTTTAACAATAATGATAGGATAGAGTAGGAGTTGAGTGTTGTATTTAGTTTTGAAAGCCTACCATATTAATAAGGGTTTTTTTAAATTCTAAAACGTAAAATTGAATAGTAATAGGCCTATAGGTTTATACTACAGTACTGTACCATTTATAAATTTGGTGGTTTGATGAAAGTACCTAATTTAGCATGAAAACTGTTGCCTATGCAACTTCTTCATTGAAGATTAACATAGTGTGTAGGACCTTCATAGTCATTTCACAATTTAGCTAATATTTTCTTTGATTAAAAAGTAGAGCCTGACCTTCACTAATTATTGTGGCATTCCAATGCTGGGTAGAATTTTGAGGTTCTTTGCATTATACAGGGCATTTTCAATCACAGATGTGTGTAGGATGATCTAGTGACATTTGGCTATGGGCCTATTAAGTTTAATACAAGTATAATATAAGACATAAGTGGCATAGTACCATACGATACAGCACCTTACTGCGTTACAGTTTGGGTACCAGTATTTACATACTTTTAATAATAATAATAATGAGTAAATAATCCATAGGCCTACATGTTGGGTTCGTAAATAGCTATAGAGTAGTTAAGTTCTTAGTTTATTAAGGTTTTGGCTCATTAATTTTTTGAACACATTTTTTTAGCAAGTTTTTAATGGACCACTGCATGATCCAGTGTGCAGTATTTAAGAACTGTAGTTAGTATGTTGAATCCGTCTCCTTCAGACTGCTAATTTAATTTTTTTAAGCTAATAGAATTAATGGCGTTAATCAGCAGATAGAAGCCTGAATATTCAATATGTCAGATTGATAATTTTGAAGGATACGCCAATAAACCGAATAAGTATTGATACCGAAGATAGAAGACTAACGTAGGCCTAACCGAAATTATTGATGAATAAGCGTGCATTATATTATACGAGGGGCGGTCAGAAAATAAGTTTACACGGCGTATAATTTCGTAACTAAAGGACCTACATTGATTGTATCAGGTGAATTCGTTAAATCATTGTTGGCAACGCTGCACGTCGATTCGGCTGCCATCTACTGTACATTGGTTATATAAGTCAGTTGAACATGGCGGCTCGACTGGAACAGTGCCCTGCCGAACATAGCAGTTTAGGACGTTTACGTTTAATGGCCGCTCGTAAACGTTCTAGTGTTGAACAATATGCAGCTGCGTTGATTGTTGTGCCTTTTTGCATGAAGTCTGCGAGCAAAACGCCTTTGTGGTCCCAAAACACGGTAACCATCACTTTGCTAGTGGACCTCACAGTCTCGAACTTCTTTGGTCGCGGGGACCCAGGGTGTTTCCATTCCATGCTGGCACGTTTTGTTTGGAGTACGGTGATGAACCCGTGTCTCGTCTCCTGTGACAATGCGCTCAGGAAATTCTTGACTCAACCAATGTACGGTAGATGGCAGCCGAATCGACGTGCAGTGCTGCCAACAATGATTAACGAATTCACCCGATACAAACATAATCAATGTAGGTCCTTTAGTTACGAAATTATACGCCGTGTAAACTTATTTTCTGACCACCCCTCGTACTTTTAGGTGTCGTGATTTTTAAATGTGCTTAGTTGCGTTCATTTATTTTTTTATAGACTAAATATATTTGTTAGTTGATATTCAATATGAACCTATGTATTTGCAATGCGGAATAGTATTTAATTATATGGTAGGCGTGTGGTATTTTATTTTTTAAGTCTATAACTATAGAATATTCGCGCGACCCGTGTGTTTCATAGCAATCATTATTTAGGCAGCGCCCGTAACGCGGCGGGTAATACTGTTACCTGTAAGCGAAGACAGGTCGGGGGTCTGACTCCCGATGGTGCTGGTAATAAATAATAATGCATAAGTTGCAGTAGTTAGGGTAATGGGCCGCATTAGTATTGCCTTAGCGATATATATATATATATATATATATACACCCCCCCCAAGGGGGTTCTAAGCTCGTGCTCTTGAGTGCTCTTTGTGCTCGTTTGTACGTGCTTGTTCCTGGAGGTTTCACGTGCGCCCTCCCGGCCCTAGCACCCAAGGATGATGGGGCTCGACCCTGCAGTCCTTGTCATCCTTGGTCTTTTTCCACTTCGACTGTCCCCTCCGCCCTTTCTTTTTTCTCTGTCTTTCCTCTCACTTTTTTTTTTTTTGTTTTTCCGCCGAGATATGCCCTTTTAAACAGAGGCGAATCGGTTCTTCCCGAACTTAAAAATAAAAAATAAATAATATATATATAACCCGAGAAGGCTTATTTCTTATAATAATTCACTAGATTCATTCAAATTTGCGGAACCTTGTACAGTTGAAACGAGTAGTATCCCTGGTTCAAATGAATAATTATTTCAAACACTTGCCCCCCCCCCCCCCCATCTAGTAGACCCGCCCCGTTTGTTAGTCGCGACAAGAAAGGATAATGTATTCCTTTGTCAGGCAGTGCTGACTAAACCAACGAAACGAGGGTTAGTTTTTGATAATCTTTATCCGAAGTGACATATCGCGTTAGTTAGCCTCTTTACAAACAGCCAACGCGGGTTGGTGGGGACCAACAGTTTAATGTGGAATTGTAATAACCACGGATCGCTTCGTCACTCGAACGCAAAAGGCGGTTAACCATCCAACTAATACCCAGATCTCGTGGACCTACAACTTAATTTTCAATTCGAACCTCGGGTCGCTACATCATCCGTACGCGGAGGGCGATTACCCATCCAACTACTACTACTACCACCACCACCACCACCCAACATACCTAACTTTACTGATCTTACGAGAAGCGGTGGTTTGACGTAGTCACGACGTAACCTTTTTCTAATCAGACCAGTATGATCGTAATCGCGCACTAAAATTAGTTTTCCTCTTTTTGTTTCCAGATGAGGATTGACCCTTTGCAGTTGCTAAATTGTCTCAGTATACTCTTAAACTCGAAAGGAGCAATTAAGAGTATCGATGAAGTCCAGAGAGTTGCTGGGTAAGTTTCAGTGATAGATTTCTTTTGTAATTCACTTTTTTTTTAAACAAAACAAAAAAAGGATTCCTACGAAAAAAAGTTTCCTAATAGTTTTGCAGTAATTGTAATTGAATTGCAATTCAATCGTATGTTGCTCGAGAAAAAACGTGTAATTTTAAAAAAATGTAATAGTCGTTATCCGATAGGTTACTAGTTGGTCTGACCTAATTTCTAAATTACAGTAAGTATTGAATTTCGCGTTGCACAACTACCCGATACGAGATTGTCACAATCTGTGTGTGTGTGTGTGTGTGTGTGTGTGTGTGTGTGTTTTAAACGTTCCATTTGTCAAGGCCGAGTTTTTTGTTAATGTATAAGGTCTTAATTCTACATATAAGGGTATCCTCTAGGTCTAGGTCCTCTGTGGATTCCCGGCGTTCTACATTTGATGAGAAGCGCTTGCCCCTGTGGGTCGGGTCGGCTCGGGTACACCTGCGAGTACTATACCCTTTTCGCTGACGGGATATTATAATATTGACACTCTAATGAACTAACTTAATTCCATCAAATGTAACCAAAAATAATTATATGTACAATGCAACTGGACCGCTCCGGACCGCTATTTTCCGATCTTTTAGTGTGAATATAAGTATTTAACTGCTTTTTTATATATAATAAGAATAACTTAAAAAAATAAACATTTGTGTTCTGGACCTGTTTCGAGGATTTTGAGTTGCATTAATAATTATACATATATATATATACTCTGTAAATAATATACTCAATGAATTTAAAATTATTATTTAAGTTAAAAAAATAGTTAAAATTATTATTAATATTATTAATATAATATTGGTTCTATCCTCGGTTACTACATAACTCATAAGAATACCATAAAAGACAAAATACAGCTTATCTAATATGTACTACACTGTAATGCATGTGACTGCATGCGTAAGTAAAATTACCACGAGCCGCCACTGCGTCTGTATGTACCTCGTAACCTCGTAGTAGTTCCGTGCGTTGGTCTTCACACGAAGGTCAAGCTGGTGGCCCCGCCTCTAGGCCTGGCTTGGTGGAGGAGCGAGTTGCTCTCTTGCGCTCTCCACCGCACATAGCTAGGTACACCCGGCTCATCTGGTACCGTCCTGAGCCAGGCATCTAGTCCTCTCTTGAAGACTTTAACTTTGACCCATATAACGTTCCTGAGGTTCTTCGGAAGCTGGTTAAAAAGTCTTGGCCCCTAACAACTAAGCTATTTCCCTTTAGTGTTGAAGAGGTCCCTTGTCGAGCCTTTAATTTGGGAACGCTACATGGAAAATAACAGCAATAATAAAGAAATGGTGTTTAGGTCTGTATCTTTATTTAAAAAAAAAAGTTAACTTTTTGTGCTTTTCGAAATTTTCTTGTCTACCCTTTTTTTCAAAACTGTGTACACCGTTTTAGGTATATTTACTGTCGCGGTATTGTTAACAAATTTTGCTGTAGAGAGTCGGGGGGGGGGGGGGGGTATCTGCAATGGCGTATGTTAAGTCGCTAATCTTCGTGTAAAGGGCTGTGTCAGTCGACGTAGTTAATTAGATGCCCCATGGGGGAGTTCTCAGTTAGTGATTAGATGGACTACGTCGTAACCAGGGTGTCTGCGGGTCTGGAAAACCTGGAATAGTCGGGGAATTTTATTATACGCACCTGGAAAAGATGATATATCCGATCATTTGAAATGACAGTGATGGATTTGACTGGTCTATTGTACGTTACATTTTTTTAGTTAGCATAAAAATAGATAATGACTGATTAACACTCGATTTTATTCAGTGACCAAAGATACTCGTCATTGGAAGATATTATTTTGAGTTAATTCCTAGAGGGAACTTTTCTTTATTTATTTTGTCTATTTTGAAGTATATTTCTTTTTATACCATAATGGCTGAATATTGTAAGTTTAAACGCGAGTCTTTCTCGTTCTTTTATATTAAAGTTGCGTAAGGTAATGCCAATTTAAACAAATCTATTTGTTGTATATAATTAATGTTATATTTGTATTCCTGTAATAAAATGAAAGGTGGTTGTTGTTGGGTGGATTAATTTTTTATAGAAAATCTAAAATAACTATACTTGGAATTTTAGGAGTATTGCCTTTGAAAACCTGGAAAAGTCGGGGAATTTCAAACTGTTACATCCGCAGGCACCCTGGTAACGCTTCTTGTCGATCGGCGAAGTTAACCGACATTCGGTGTGGATAGTAGTAGTAGTTGGACGGGAGACCGTCCCCGTCCTCTGTCCCCGTCCTCTGTCCCCAGAGATTGTAGTGATCCGTGATTCCAATCTCGCGTAAAGCTGTCGGTCCCCCTCCGCCATATGACCTTAGATGCTACGAATAAGGTTAAAACAATCCCATCATCTCTCTCTAGTGATTAGTTGGGTTCGAACTCGGAAGTCGCAAAATGTGGCTTTCTCGAACGAGTGTCCTTGGCATTTTCCTTCTCTCTCCTCTCGCACCTGATGAAAACCTTTAGAATACGCCGAAACTTGGCGCTTCTAATAAATCATTTCTTATTGTGGATTCATTCCTTCCCTGTCCTTCCTTCCCTTAACCGAGAGTATTCGGTTAAAAATGAGTGTACCCTTCAGAAAGTAAAACCAGGCTCTCTTCATGCTGCAGCTACGTCGTGGCCACATTGGAACATTTTCCCATTAGATCGGCAAAATTAAGCGACGTTGGGTCTGGGTAATAGTTGCATCATCCTCCGTATTCGGGTGATGTAGGAATCCATGGTTAGGATACAACATGAAGTTGTAAACCCCCGCCGTCATATAACCTTATATACTGTGGGAGAGGTTAACCCCCACCCCCAACCCTACCGGACATTTTTTTTTTAAGATTGACATTTTTTAGATTGTTCTAAAAAAACAATGGAAATTGCGAGCATTAATTTAAATTAATTATAACCCATGAACGTGTTTTGAAGTAAATGCGGCAACATTTTGAACATTTATAAGTAAATGTATTTCGCATCGGATTACGGGTTTGTTTTTCTTTCCACTAGGTATAGACTTTTTGAGACGCATTGTATGACGTATTATATGATGATGATAATAGCGCGTAGTTTCGGGTAGATCCTTATTGGCGTTACCGGCCGTGGGATATATCAAAAATCAAATCAGAAAATTTATAGATAAAAAATTAAAACAATATTACAGTAATTTTAACAAAATTATTAATTTGGGTTAAGTGGATTATTAAGTGCGTTGGTAGATAGATGTTCGATGAAATGCTCGTTGGTCCGTCATCACAGTTGCTTCAAATTTGATTTTAGCGATTAATACATTCTATACATTTTCAAACCTTGATTGATGCCGCCGATATTAATATGTAGACGTCTACAATCGGGTTTTAAGTGGAGCACGGTTCAGCGGTGCAAAACGGCAAAAAACAGTCGTGTGATATGCATTTAATTTAGGTTTTTAGAGATGAGAGGAAGGATGCGAATTGTTTTATTGTTTGATGTGTATTGAATCGTGATGATGTCTTCTAGACTGAACGTTACAAAATAGGTCTGTATAACCGTAGGCTAACCACCTTTTAATGTGGGTCAACTTCACTGCAAATGCTTAAAAATGAAAGAAATATCGTACACCACACCGTAGATATATAGTAAGTTCCCCCCCCCCCCCTCTCCTACCCACCATTTCTTTAATTTTTTTATGCAGGAAGGAGGGATGAAGGGCGAATGCCCACAAAAACGTTTCCCCCCCCTCCTCCACACAGTCATAGAGGAAGAAGAAAGCCAAAGTTAAGGTCCAGGGTTTTCGAGATGCCTGAACACTGCGTTTGAAAGATTGGAGGTCATACCCCAACTTACCTTGGTCAAAACAGTCAAATTACACCCAACAAATTTCATGTTTTCTAGCTTTTAACAAATTCACCGCCAAAGACGAGAAATCTCGTCTTGAACATATACATTATAAGCTTTATTTTTGGTATGTTTTGTTTAGAGATATCTTTAGTTTTAAATTTTTGGAAAGACCTTGTAGTTGGGTAAAAACTTGCAAAAATGCTGGTGGTGAATGTGTTAATGGCATATTTCAGATTGTTTGTTTCTTGTGATGAACGGAAGACTTACTAGGTTTAGGCAGTGTTGGGCACTAAAGCGTTAATCCGATAAGTTAATTAACGAAGTTAACTTTTTTTAACGGAAGTTAATTTCCATTTATCGTTATCGGACCAGTTAACTTCCGATAACTCGATATTTAGTCTGTTAAAGTCCGTTAACACGTTAACTGCGAGGAGTCATTCACGGAAAATCACCGCTCCGCGAATGAATTCAAACCGCCATAACTTCAGTCTGCCAATTCCGTCCTCTGCCGCAGTGGAACGGCTCTTCTCTCTCGGCAAGGACATCCTGAGGCCCAAGAGGTCAAGACTGGCAGTTGGGCCTAACTTTGAGAAGTTGGTCTTTCTGAAGGGCAACCAGCACATTGTGTCAGTCTTCAATAAATGTGCCTAAAATTTAATTTTACCTTTCAGTTCCCGCCATAATAATTCTCTGGTAAATTAAAATTTAGTTAATGGTTAGTGGTTACAAGGGTTTCAAAACATGTAATCAGTACATTTTTTATTAAAAATAAAAAAAAAAGTTAAGCAAAAAAGTTGCAAAACTTGATAAAAATAGTTAAATACCTATTTATTGTTGGATTTTGCATAAATAAACATTTTCTATGGTTTTAAAGCTTTTTTCCTTGATTTTTTTAAATGTTAGTAACCAAATAGTTATCGTTAACTTCCGTTAACTTTGTAGTAAAATTATCGGATTATCGTTATCGGAGTTAAAAATTGGGGTTAACGGATTATCGTTATCGAAGTTAACTTTTTGGTTAACGGTGCCCACCACTGGGTTTAGGTGGATTGGCCTGTATGTAAAAATGTGAGTGTATGACAGATAGTAGCGTATTCTCCATGAATGCAAGTTAATTGATGCATGCATTCATTTAGATTAACCTGCGTCTTTATAACATTGCTAACCACAAAATATGCGTTCAACCCCCCCCCCCCCCCCCCCCCCCCCCCCTCTCTCTCTCTCTCTCTCTCTCTCTCTCTCTCTAATACGGGTGAAAATTGCTAAAAAGCTTGCTCTATGAGCTTAAGCGAATGCAAATTTCTGGTTGCATGTAAAACGTTACGGAAAGGCGTGTTACATTCATTGATATAAGTGCTCCAAAATGATCCTTATTGTGTGCCGACTTAATAAATTTAAGGGTTAAAAGCATTAATACTAGCTAATTTTTTGTTAAAAATTCACGAAGGTATATTTAATGATATAATTATTTTCAAAATCAAATTATATTTAACCTAATTTTTTATAATTTCATATCACTATAATTCCTTCAAACACACGCATTTTCAAAACCGCATGCAAGCCTTATGTTATAGAAAGGTGTACATATACAGTGACAAGCGCTCCAAAATGAACGTTATTGCGTGTTGTCTTAAGACAGTACAATCAGTGGTGTAGTCCGGGGGTAACGCAAGGTAACGGCATTACCCCACTGGTTTTATTTTACTTTTAGCGTTACCCTACTGCGTTACCCCACTGAAGAAATTACGACTACAATGTTTCCCTGTGGTCTTTTCAAGTACCACTCTCTAGATGCTAATTTTTGCCAGACTTGTTCAATACTATAATAAATAAGTAAATATGAAATACATATTTATTTTATAGTTACGATGCACATAAATAAGTAAATATGCATGTTTTCACACCATACATTTTAGGTAAATTTATAGCATTAAAGTGAAACTATAAATTATATTTACTTTAAAAATTTGAGATTATTTTGTAAATTTCTTACAGAAATTCTTAAAGAATTGTAATAGTATACGTGTTAACAGGGCTGGGGTCGAATACACTTCGTTAACTACAGATACAAATATGGTAATTTTGGAATTGTCAAATACAAATACACACTTGCAGCCTTTTTATTTGGCAAATACAAATACAAGTTTCAAATTGGCTACTTGTAACTTCTGTCAATTATTTCTTCCCGTTTTGAGACTGTTCATGTTAAAAGTAACCAAAAGTAAGCATTACCAAAAACTATTTCGTTAACATTTAACAAAAAACAATTCGTTTACTTTACAAACATCAATTCTTCAAACTGCTCATCAGTTAGGGTGCTGCACCTTACCGGGCGAAAAATCTTTCCCGCAACACTCGGGGTCCCAACCTGTTCACCTGGCCCAACCATCTGACTCGCTGAGGTGTTGTATTTGACGTGTATTTGAGCAAATACGGCAAATAAAATGACCAAATGCAAATGCACATCCTTCGAGATTCTCAAATACAAATACGGAAAATTACTGTATTTTAAATACAAAAACTTATTTGACCTCAGCCTTGTATATTGAAAATGACTACGTTACGCCACTAGACAGACCCGTATTTAAAATGACAGTTCTTACATTGTGATAACCCCTTGCCTTTAATTAGGTATAAGCTTACGTCAGTTTATGTATTTATATCTATACATGGCTGTAAAATTGTCATGTATCACTAGCCACACACTTAAAAGTGCTATCTTTAAATTTTCAGACTGTATTCGTCAGGTCCTATATTTAACTCGCCACTAGTGAACAAGCTACTTTCTTTAACCTTTGGTTTTGCTTCCGCTCGAATTGTTCATTCTAACGAAGGTCAAGCTTTTCACTCCACCTTAGACCTACAGTTTAACGTGGAATCTGAACCACGCCTCACCATCAGCCCAGCGTCTTGACCACTAGCCTACCCATTTATCTACCAGCCATTTTCTTTATTGTGTGGAAGGATGAACAACTGGGTTTTGCTGCGCGCCGCCTGCCGTCAGCAGGTTTCGATCATTGGGCAGATGGATTCGTAGTCAGCGACGCACACCGAGGTGCATATATATTATATATAATATATATATATATATATATATAAAATTTCCAAACTTTTAATCACTTAAACGTTTTCGTAAAGGTAGGGGGAGGGGTTCCATTAAAAATAAATTAAAGGAAGCGGTTCTTTAACTTGTACATTTTTTTTAAACAAAATTTCACCGGCGTTAGGGTTTTAATTTAAAACGTCCAAATTCAAATAATTATGATTTGTATATAGAGTTGTTTGTTTCAGGTTAACCTACCGTACCCCCCCCCCCCCCCCCCCCCCCCCCCCCCCCCCCCCCCCAAATAACGAAGATAATCCGGGATATTATTGTTCTCAAAACAATTTGTTATACAGATGGCACGAAATGAGGAAAAAAAAAAATGTATATAATATATAATTTTTTTTTCTACCATTGTAAATTAATCCATTTGGAAATGAATTTGCATACTTTTTCTTATTAATCGTTATTGCACAACAAAAATACAATACGATGAAATCCAGCGAATTTCTAACGATATAAATTCGTAACAAGCTTTGAAGATGTTCATATATTCTTGAACCAAAACGTCGGTGGAAAAATGAGGAACGAAAAAAAAACCTGAAGGAGAAAGGAGTCGCGTATTTATAGCTCAAGAACTGGAACATTGTTATGGTAATTGTCTTGTTGATTGTTCAGTTGTGTTTCTTGATAAAAAGTTGTCGTCTGTATTGTTTTTTGTACGGAGGTTAGAGATTATTACGATTATATTCGTAACCCTGGCGTCGTTTTCGAGGTTTCGTACCTCGCGAACCTCTTGTCTGATCTTGATCCCATGACCCCGTACGAGGATTATTCGGATTGACGCTCCTACTCGGTTGTTGGGGGCTAATTTCAAATTAGTTTTTTTATATATCGATGTCCAAGCTCCGTAAGATTTTACAATTTATTAGTCTGTTATTACCCTAAGATTTATATTGGCACCAAAGCTTAAGTAATGTTTTAGGCCTCTTCTTATGCTGTATAGGCCTAAAATGCTTTAGTTGTGAATTTTAACGTTATTAATGTTGAATTGTTGTAGGCTTCATAAGTAGGACTATAACGCGTTATATATCTGGTGGTGCGTTTTGCTGTGTGAGGTGGTGGTTTCATTGCAGATTCCGTTACCGAGCGTCTATAGGTGGCTGTAACGCGACCTTTTTTTTAACGTACCGGAGAGTCGGAGGCATTTCTCTTTTCTAATCAAAATTGGTACCGTATCGTACGCGTTTTAAAATATTTCCTGAAGGCGGACGAACGTATCGTACTTGTTTCTATAGCAGCCGAATACAAACAAAGGTAATTGGAAGTCGCTCGCAGTCGATCAGTCAGTCCGATTACTCTTGTCATCTGCGTAACATTTACCATCAGGAGAACCATATTCGTCAGCAATGTTCATATAATAGTAGGCTAAGTACTGCCGCTTAGTAGTTTATACGCCTGATTAATACCTTAGAAGTGGCTTTAATCTAGCTAGAAACAGCGCGCAGGAAATTCCATTCGATCTCCCAGTCCCACTTTGGCAGAAAAATTAATTTGCCTGTTTGCATAAGCTCGGTGCCGCATCTGCGAAAGTATAGTGCCTAGTCCCACTTAAGTAGATGTGGTTGTAACTTCATTGAAAATAGCCTGTGCTAAACGTTATTTCAAGTGGTCCTAGTACGTAGTTAACATGAAATTCCCAAATCTCAATCCAGTATTATCGTTGAAAGTGATAAGTTCTTTAGAAATAGAGACTACAATCTTTTGGTATAGGCCTGGATAGAGATTGTTGAATGTAGGTAGACTCGCTGATCAATTCGTTTTAATAATTTGGAATTAGTCTTCGAATATTCCTCTGTAGAACAATTGAAGCAGTAATTATAATTGAAATTATTGATTTTAAGTTTAAATTCAGTTGATTTGCGAGTGTATGAAAATTCTTGGGAAAATTCTTAGCTTAAGGTTATGTATCTCGTCTCTTTTGACTGACGTGTGTTAGGTGATTAAATTGATAATGCGAAGTGTGTATGTTTCTCTAAACGATGAAGACGGATAAGTTCTATCTACAATTTTTTTTTTCTTTTTTTTAGTTAGGTACAAAAAGTAGATGTAGAATGTACGGTTAATTAGCAACTCGCTAAATGTAATAATGCATTCATTATCAGCGAAGTGATTTTAATTTGTAGCATATTGCAAATATAGGTTCGTGCCATTCCCCACACTCACCCTTCCTTCAAATTCGAAGCCACGCCCATGACCCCTGATTGGCTGAAAATTGACGTGGGAAATTGATGATAACTTTGTACTACCGTCTGACCTAGTGAATGCATAACCTGGGCGTAAGACTCCCTGATTTTTTTTTTTCCCCTTTATTTATTTTACCGCCGATTTGTACCTAGTGTGGTACATATCTCAGCGAGGCAGTGGGTGAGTGGTGTTACTGAGTTGGGGATGATATACCAAGGGGTGTGTAGTGTTCAGTTATTGGGGAGCGGGTATGGGGGGGGGCCTGGTCTCAGACCCGTTGAAACAGGTGGGAATAAGTGAGGAAACGGGAAATCGCTTCCTCCGAAAAATGGGGGCCCTCAGCGAGCATGAATTGTAGACGCTCGGGTATGGGAATTTCGGCCAAGTGAGGGAAAAATCTACAACGAAGAGCGGACAAGTTTGGACATTCGACCAGTAGATGTACGACAGTGATGGGAGTATGACAGGTAGGGCAGAGCGGGGCTGGCGATTTAGCCATTAGGTGACCGTGAGTAATGCGTGTGTGTCCTATGCGGAGACTGGCTATAATCACTTCTTTATGTCGGGACCGGTGGAAGGAGGAGGCCCAGTATCCTACTTGCGGTTTGATCTTATGAAGTTTGTTTTGTGTGGTCTGGTCCCATTCCCGTTGCCAGATGGAACGGAAATGGGAGCGGAGAGTCGGGAAGAAGTCGGTGAAAGGAAGAGGCCGAGTCGCCCTGATTAGTATCACGTATGACGTGGGCGTGGCTTTCGGTTTTGTTAAAAATTTGGTGGCCGCAAAACTACATATTAGCTCCCCTCCCCTTTTATTTCTTCAAGAACAACTTCATGAAACGTAGTTATTTAACTTAACCTTATACCACTACAGTAGAGGCGTTCTTATTTGTACGTATTTGCCAGCTTTGTTTTGGGATTGAATCTTCGATCTCTTCATTGTAGGCCTACCGAATCTATATCGGACTGTATGTAGACTTGGTTTTTAACTGGTTTATCGGTTCTTTTGGTAGGCTCTTGTAAGTGGACATTAGAGGCCTGCACGGGCCGATATTTTGCGGCCCGCACCCGCCCGCACCCGTAATCTTTTTATATAACCCGCCCGTACCCGGCCCGTAATTTTTTTTCATGTTTTAGGGCCCGCCCGTACCCGGCCCGTAATTTGTTTCATGCTTTGGGGCCCGCCCGTACCCGCGGCTCGTGATTTATTTTGTTTTGGAACCTAAACCAACCTGTGTATTTAAGTTTAAGATATGCACGACCAGTAATATTTTTGTTGATAATTACTTAAGTACTTCTTTCAAAAATATACCTATGAAAATTAAATAGATAGTAAAATTATTTAATTTTGTACTCACTGAATTGATGGAGGTTTTAAAATTCCAAATTGCAATGCAGAAACAAAAGATCGTCGACATTTTCTTCTTTTAAATTAGTTCTCTTCTGTGCAAGTGTAATTCCCGCAGTACTAAAGTTCCTTTCGCTGGATGCACTGGATGCAGAAATATTTAAGTATTTTCTAGCCAGTTTAGCAAACAATGGGAACATTGATTCGTGAGTTTTCCAAAATTGAAGAACATCACTTTCCTCATCAATTTTGTAGCTCATGTACTGCTCAAATTCTTTACAAGAAACCGAACTTTGGGATTCCTCATTATGACATCGTATGTCTTCCCATTCGTCAAATTCTGAAGTCTTTACTCTTTTCGGAGATGAACAAGCTCTTTCAGGCTCATCAGTTACTTTCTCATTGTCCATAAGGTCAACATGAATTTGCTCACGAATACTTGTTAGCACTTCTGCACGCTCAATGTCAGTTAGCATTCTAAGCTGACGAAATTTAGGCCATAGAAATAGAGAAATTTTATGAATAGGCAACACTTTATATTTAGCATGAAGGAATTCTTTTGCACATTCTTTCAAGGTTTTTATATTTATTGTGTCATTTTCAGAAACGTTCAAATGTTTAAGAAGTTTCAAGTGATAAAGCAATATTAGCTGTAGAGTTGGAGATTTTTCACTTTCTAGCGTATCACTGGCATCTTTAAATGGCTTCAGAAAACATACTAACTCTTCAAGACTGCCTTTTGAAATGTTCTCTAAGTGGTTCAAATTTCTTTCTTCCATCAAATCCTCGATGCTACTACACTGGGTATCAAATTATTAGCCACTTTGCAAATTTTGAAATTTCTGAGAAACCGCGCAATCAAACCTTGTACGATCCTGAATATATATTGCTCATGTGTATCAAGGTTGTCTGTGTAAATTTTATGGAGTTATGTTCATAGGTATGGATATGGCAACAATTTAAATAATTTAAGCTGAAATACAGCGTCTCACATTAATAGCCAGGTATAATGAAAACACATTTAAACAAACATTAAAGTGTTTTTTAATTGGATATTCAATGTACAAAGAAAGAAATCATCATAAATATGGAAATAATGAACATATCAAAATGACCTCATAAGGTTGTTAATAATGGATGTACGATCCTCCACTTGAAAGAACTTTCCTGAGGTGCTCATCCATTGAATTCGTCAAGGTGAGGATCTCATCTGATGAAATGGTACGAGCAGCATCCACAACAGCCTCCACAACAGCCTCCCAGAGTGCATCCTTACTCAAAAACTGCCGTCCATCTCGATAAACTCGCCTCTTCAGGAGACTCCACAAGTTTTCAATCGGGTTGAGATCGGGGGAACACGCTGGCCACTTCATTAATCGAGAGCCAGAGAAGCCTAATTGCTGCAGATATTCCGTAGTTTTCTTAGCCGAGTGTGAGGGTGCATTGTCCTGCATAAACACCAGCGTTCTCTTGAATGTGACCCTCTGCTTCTTGAACCATGGTAGAAGGTTTTCCTTTAAGAAGGCAACGTAGGCATTGGCAGTCATCTTAACGCCGTCTGGAACTCTCCATGGCCCAACCATCATACCCAACAATGCCTGCCCAAAACATGATGCCACCTCCCCTTGCTGGCATCTCAAACGATGAGGACGGTTCCCTCCAATTGTTGCCCAACCCTTGCTCCATCCATCTGGTCCATCGAGGGTAGCACGGCATTCGTCAGTGAAGAGGACTTTTGAAAAATCAATTTTCATGTAGTCCTCTGCCCATTTCAGTCGATTCTACTTATGAACTACCTTCAGAGGAGGCCTTGTAATAGGCTTGACGTGCTTGGCTACCTTCTTCAGGATGCGACATCTGGTAGCTTTCGACACTTTTTCCTCGCCACAACGTTTGAAAAGTTCATCACTGGTCAGGCACGGGTTTATCACAGCTTCACGCTTGATACGAGACAAGGTACGTCGAGAAACTGTCCTCGACACACCTTTGTCAGCCCTCGAACGGACAGCACCAGGAGCCTCGACGAATCTCTTCACTGTGCGGTGATATCCCAGGATTTTTGATATTTCCAGGGTTGTCTTCCCCTTTGCCAGCTCAGAGATGATGGGGACTTCTCATCAGAGGTTAAATCACCTTTGCAACCCATAATCACACACTTATTTGGCACCTGGCTAATAATTAGAGACACCAAAGTCGTTGCTAATTCATGCAAATGGCCGCCGTTTGTTTACGTTTGCGCAGAACGAAATGATTTTAATACTGTATGCGCAGATAGGTGTCGCCATCATTCAGTGTCGTGACATTCAGTGACTGTGAGTGACCTTGACGAATTCAATGGATGAGCGCAAAGTGGCTAATAATTTGATACTCAGTGTATATTGATCTAGAATCGACTCTAGCATAGCAAGCTTCGAATTCCATCTTGTTTCTACTTCTTGACGAACAGTATGTCTCAATTTGCTTACTAATCCACTTTGTTTCAAGAAAGTGACAAGAGCTTTCGACTGCAGTATAACCTTTTGAATTTCTGGGGCATATTTTTCCAAATAATCTTCATTGAATGTATGACGAAGAATTGTATTTATAATGTGAGATAAGCAACTAAGTCTGTTATAATTCTGCAACGCTTTTACTATGTTTGCTCCTTGGTCTGTTACGAAAGTTAGTTTCTGCACTAAGTCATCTTCAAAGCCTAGCTTTGCAAATCATCTTGTTATTTCCTTTTTTATGTTTTCACCAGTTTTACGTTCCTCATGAAAACTGGACGTAAACATAACTTTATTTACCAGTGTCCATTGTCCAATCATCATCAATATAATGAACAGTCATTGAAATATACGAAATCTTTTTATAATCATCTGTCCACAAGTCTGTTGTAGCTGCACAGCATGAATTACTCATAACTTCGTTGATCTTTGGATAAATCTTTTGACGTACAGTTACTGCAGTTTCAGCTACATGCCTAGAAATAGTGGTTGGATGGGAAATAACCTCATTTACGTCAATATTACCATAAGACGCGCCAACTGCAATAAGTTTTTGTGCAAGATTTAGGAAGCCTTCACCTTTTAAAGTTTCAAATGGTCTTATGTCTTTAGCACAAAAGTGACACATGCATCTAGCATTTCTTGTTTGGTCTTCATTGTCACTTGTACTTTCTTTTGGAAAAATGAAGCTAAGCTAAGCTTTGTGATTGTGAAGTACTTGTGCCACATTTGTGACGAGAGAGATGGGAAGTACCTCCTTTAGAACCACTATATGTCAGTTTTTTTTTGCACTTTTTACATTGAACAAATCCTTGTTCCTTTTTACTGTTCTTATCAATAACTAAGTCAAAATTATCCCATACTTTGCTTTTTCTGTTTGAAACTGGCTGTAGAATTAATTCCCCCGAACGCAGTTTTGAATTAATCACTGCTTCACTGATAGGATGTTGCATTTTGGGAACAATTTTAATTTAATAAAATGTATAACATACTAAACATAGGATAGAAACTAGAAAGCACATCTACTAATAAACAATTAAGGTAATTAAGACAAGTATTTGTCGTACAGTATACACTAATTACGCAGAAATGGTCAGACCATCACGAACAAATTCTATTTGTACAAAAGGGTACAGCTACTACAGCCAGAGGCGAGAGGCGCTAGCATTATAGTAGCATAGCTGAAAAAATGTCAGTTAGTTCCAGCAAATACTTATGTTCAAAAAATTTCTTATCATCGTTCAAACAAAATCAAAAACTTTAGAAAAGAAAATGTTTATATATATTTTAAATACGCATAATCAACATAGGTAAAGGTTTGGCATTCAATTATATACTGTGGCAATGTAATGTAGCTAACGTGTGTTAAACATTATGCAATCGTAAATAGCGCTGCCGCGCTGCTCGGCATCTTACTCGATCTCATTTGCAAAACCATAAGCGTAAGACGTATCGAAAAGCGAAAATCACCCACCTATATCATTTCTTCCATTAGCCGCAAAAAAAAAAAAAAAAAAAAAAATATTATTATTATTACTATCTATTGTCCTTATTCTCATATTCATTGTTATTATGGTAATTATTGAAATTAGGTCAGTATCGCTGTACGATAAGTTCTAGTTTTGCTATACACTATGACTGTATACAGCAGGGAAACATAGGCTACTTAGCCTCAGTAAGGTCAGCTGGTCAGGTTGGCTTTGGTCACGTGGTGCCGGGCGTACGATACGAATACTGTAACTTCTAATGTTTAATTTCTAAATTATTTCTCATTATTTTTGCATGTCGTTATATATAAGTTATTTATACGTTGCGGGTGAAAACATAACTTCCTTGGCAGAGGTAATAAAATTCATAATTAACAACCAAACACAGGCATGGATGTTTTGTCGTTTGCATGTCCCACGCAAGCACGTATGTATGGCGCATGCACTCCGTGGCTCCAGTTCCTGCCTTGCCTCGCTGCCTCACCCGCTGCGGCGTTGCATGCTTTTTATAGCATGATTCGGCCCGCCAGTGCCCGCCCGCTAACTTTTATAAACATGATTCGGCCCGCCCGTACCCGCCCGCTGACTTTTATAAACATGATTCGGCCCGCCCGTGGGACGGGCCGGACACGGGCCCACGGGCTTACCCGTACCCGTGCAGGTCTCTAGTGGACATGTAGTAACTTGCTATCTGGTATAAGTAGGATTGTCGGACCTTTCGATATTGTGTGTATACTGGTCGTTTAGATGGCTCATATTACGTATCGGTGTTTGCGATAAGTCTTTGAAATATTATCCTGCCGAATCTTTTTTTTTTTTTAAATAGGGCCTACATAGGGCTTGTTGAGTGTAGGTACACACTGAATCTTGTCAAGAATTTGAATAAAAGCTTTACGAATAAGTGTCATAACTTGTGTATAGGTAATGTAAGTTCGTAATGTAGTTGTCTCGTTTGTAACTAGGCTCCTACGTGAGCAGATTTTTTTTGTCGAGGTTGGGGGGGGGTGATATTTGCATATAAAGGGTAAATTTTGTGTGAAGTCATTTATTTATCAAGAAAAAGCTCCAAGGTGAATATTCTCAGTTAAGAAGTTGAATTAAGGGAATAAAACTGCAATTATAGTAATTATAAGGATTTATTGGGAGCCCGACCTTTCGTTTTATACTAAGGTCATCATCAGGCGTGAGTCTTGCTGATGACGAATAGGACGAATGATTTTTGCGTCGAATAAATTAATTTCTTATTGTGGTGTTATTCCTTGGGTGCCGCGAGGGAGGTCACTTTTACAGAAATTGTTTCATTTTTTTATATTTAACCTTAAATATTGTCCCTTTATCATTTGCGTGAGAGCCATGCGGGATTGCTGCGAATATTTTACTTTAAAATTGGGGGGAGGGGGGAGTGTACAGTCGTATGTACTGGTCTTTCTGTTCCCTTTGATTCTTCTCTTGTGCACTTTATGGTTGCTTGGGACAAAATTTCTACACACTATGTACAGTCGATTGAATAAATCATCCATGTTTCTTATATTGGTAAGAAACTGTTTCGTGCCGAGACTTCTTTAACTGACTTGAATGTACTTATAGATTGGGCATTATATTGTAGGTTTTTTTTTTTTTTTTTTTTTACAAAATTTCGACGCGAGCATTTTGGTATCGAGATTTTCTCGTTGGGTGTAATCTGTTGCACCCCCCCATCTATATATACCTCGTCAGGTGTACTGTTGAATACACTGAAAACCCTTGGAATCGCTTTTCATTTGATGTCCATCGTATATAGTTAGTTATGCTTGCCCGAATTGTTCATTCTGACGAAGGTTAAGCTTGTAATTCCACCTCAGACCTACAGTTTAACGTCGAATCGAACCACGCCCCACCAGCAGCCCAGCGTCTTAACCACTAGGCTACCCAGGGTATCCATTTATCTATCACCGATTTTTTTTTTATTGTGTAGAAGGATGAACAACTGGGTTTTGCTGCGGGGCTGATGGATTCATAGTCAGCGACGCTAACACACACACACACACACACACACACACACACACACTTCCAAAATATTTTTCTTGACAACTGAACAAATAATGCGGGTACTAAATCTGAGTCAGTTTTGATGTTTAAGAAAAAGGTTTAGGGTTTCAATTTATTTTTATAAGTGTAGAAAGATAAACAGTCGTATTTATTTGTATTCGGGTTTTTTTCTCGAGAGTTCATTTTAATTTACCTCTGAATACTGTAACTTTGGCTGCACTGTTAAAGGTAGAATGTAAATTAGAACCACACGAATTGAGGTTTACCAGGACAGGTTTCTTCCAGAAGAACATTATTTGTTTTGCTAAATCCACAGTGATGTGTGAAGCGTACAACATATATGAGTAGTGCAGCGGGAGGATAGGATAAGCGACAAAATCTGCGAACTGCGTTTACTGTTTGAAAAGACAGCTTATTCTTCCCTATTTCACCTCCAATTGGCAGATATCCCATTTTGTGACTGGAAACAATGTTTCCAGTCACAAAAAGGGATATCTGCCAATTGGAGGTGGTAGAGGGAAGAATAAGCTCTCTTTTCAAAGAGGAAATGCATTTTGCCGATTTTGTCGCTTATCCCATTATCCCGCTGCACTACTCTGATGATAAAAGCGATTAAGCCCATCGACAAAATCTGTTAAAGCAAATTTCTGCTTCAGGCCATGCGTGGTGTTTAGTAGAATTTACTGTTGCGATAGTATGTGTATGTTATTGCATGCGTATTCCATGCACTACCTACAGTATGATAGGTATAATAAGTGCTTAGCTAACTCCGTAGTAAATTGTTAACATTACATTTTTAAAAACTTTGGTGTGTTTACTATGTTCTCTCTCTACGGTATTAGCTTACAGCCTTACACAATAGATATATAACCTTGGTTTTACTTCCGCCCGAATTGTTCATTCTGATGAAGGTCAAATTTGTCACTCCATCTTAGACATACAGTTTAACGTGGAATCCGAACCATGCCCCACCTGCAGCCCAGCGTCTTAACCACTAGGCTACCCAGGGTACCCATTTATCTACCATTTTTTTTGTGTGTAGAAGGATGAACCGCTGTTTTGCTACGCGCCGCCTGCCGTCACCTAGTCTCGATCCCGGTGCCGATGGATTCGTAGTCAACGACGCTAAACACACACACACACACACACACACACACACACACACATATATATAGATATAGACCGTACATGGAACAAGGAACTCTTCTTGGAAAATTAAATCCACTATAGTCCGACTAAGTAATGGTAAATGACAAACACTATAGTTTTTTCTTTTTCATGATGTTAGCCCGACGTGGGCAACGGGTCACTTGCAAAGAGGCCCCAAAAATATAGCTTCCCTCACCAGCTATCTGCAAAGCAGATAGGATCCAGCTTTGGGATACGGAAAAAGGGAGGACCTAAAATCCATGGAATATTATACCCCAAATGGACAGGAAATTCAGAGAAATTCTAAAGCAAAAGACTTAGGGGTTGTAATCAGTGATGGGACGATACCTAAATTTCAATCGATTCCGATGCCGATTCCGATTCTCAGTATTTTTATAGATAAGAGTTTACTTGGTGCTCTTCGGAAAACTATACCTATGTAGTCCTATTTTATTTATTTGTAAGACTAACTATATAAAGTAATAGTATGGTAATATCGCCTTAGAATCTAATTGATTAGGTTGTAAATATAAGAAACAAATATATGTTAGATTTAATATTATTAAAGAAACATTTTAAAATTTTTCCTTTAATAATTACAATTAACTATAATTTGTAATCCTTTATTCCTTCTAAGCTTACAATGCAATTCTTACATTATTTAAACAAATTTCCCATTTTATTTAAAACAATTTTAGAAGGCTACAAAAGCAAATGAATAATGAAAACTAAGTTATAAATTATTTATAATCAAAAGTCATCACCCTTAAATTATAATGTAAAAACATTAACATTTCTCCTGTTTCTGCATGCATTCCGTTTCTTTTTGGAGAATAAATTGTACCTCCAACACTAAATAGTCTTTCACTCTCCACAGAAGAAGGTGGTGCACAAATATTTCCTAGCAAGAACAGCCATATTTGGAAAGCTAACTTTATTTGCCATCCACCACTGTAATGGACTTTCTTCATTTTTAATCATTTTAAAGTCTTGGTATCGAATCATTTCTGCTTTTATGGCATCTCTAACCTTTTCACCTAAAGAGTCCTTTTTTGCTTTGGGATTGGGTTCTTTGTGTCCTTTCGCCAATTTCTTTTTCTCTTTAAACTCTGAAAAACAACTTTTAAAACTAAATGACAAAGAATCGTTGTAAGAATCGAAAGTCGTAATCAAATTCTTACGATTCCGATGCCGATGCCGATTCCTGAAAAACACTCGATTCTTCCGATTCTCGATTCCGATTCCGATTAATCGTCCCATCACTAGTTGTAATGACTGATGATGCGAAATTTGAAACGCAAACTAAGATAGCAGTAAACAGAGCAAAGAGAGTAACTGGGCAGATACTGAGAACTTTTAAACGAAGGGATAGGAATATAATGATTCCTCTACTGAAAACACTAATCATACCCAAATTGGAACACTGCTCGGTCCAAACATCCCCATATGAAAAAGACATTAGACAACTAGAAGGGATTCAGAGAAGCTTCACAGCCAAGATCAAGGGGTGCAAAGAACTAAGTTACAGGGAAAGGTTACGCGAACTAGACCTATATTTACTGGAAAGGAGGAGAGAGGGATACACCATTATTTAATTTTCACTTGGAAAATAATGGAGAAACTAGTCCCTAATCTTACTCTGAATCCCGTAACTCCCCAAACAACAGTAGAAAGTAGAAAAGAAAGACAGTCGTGTTCCCAAATTAAAGGCTAGACACTGAAAGAAAATAGTTTTGTTGTGAGAGGACCAAAACTGTTTAATCAGCTGGCCAAAGACCTAAGGAACACGAGTGGGGTTACAGTAGACATCTTCAAAAGTAGTTTAGATGCCTGGCTCGGAACAATCCCCGATGAGCCGGGCGTACCTGGCTATGTGAAGTGGAGAGTACAAGAAACCAACTCACTACTTCACCAGACCAGCTCGAGAGGAGGGGGCGACAAGTTTGACCTTCGTGAAATGAGAAATCATCGCGCGGAACAGTTGAAAGGTATATATATATAAAATGCAAATAAAAATAAGTGTCACTTATTTTTTAGTTTAATTAAACGAAACAAGATAGATAATGATCGCATCGAATGTCGTTATAATGCTTGATTAATTATTTCGCGACTAAAGCGCATGAAGGATTATAGGATCACGAGTGGGCTTGCTTGAGAATGCGTCTGACATCCTGCGCATTGCCAGTCTTGACTGAAAAGGGAATGCGAGGTTTTCTTCAAGTGAGGTACGAGGTGTGACGATCAAGGTCGTTTGCCACTGCCACTGGTCGAGAAATAAGCGCGCCTTGTTTGAAGGAGAAATGTGATCGAGGGAAGAGTTGTGTCGGCCCGAATCGAGTGAATGCCTGCAGGCTGCGGGTCCCTGCTCGTAAAAGTCGGTGATGAAGTACTTAAAAAAAAAAAAAAAAAAATTATATATATATATATGCCTCGGTGGTGTAGTAGTTAGCTCGGTGCCGGCAGGCGGCGCGCAACAAAACCCAGCTATTCATCCTTCCACACAAAGAAAATTGGTAGATAAATGTGTACCCTGGGTAGTCTAGTGGTTAAGAAGCTGGGCTACTGGTAAGGCGTGGTTCGGATTCCACGTTAAACTGTAGATCTAAGGTGGAGTGACAAGCTTGACCGTCAGAATGAATAATTCGGGCGGAAGTAAAATAAAGTTTATTATATATAAATAATCGCCCGTGTGAGTGATATATACTGTATATATTTCCACCTTCCTAAAAAATGCAAGCTGCTCATCACGTTTTCCCTGGCTTCTCCGACTTTTAGGCTCCACCCTCCCTACCATCTAGTGTTTTGCAGGAGAACTAAATCACCCGCGAGAAAAGGCTTCGTGTAATATATAGTATTGCATATTTTGACCTTCACGTAGAAAAGTGGTTTTTTGCATTTAGTACGTAAATTAGTTTAGTCGAGGCGGCCACACTACCCGTCTGCCGTTTTACAGAATACAGAAATCTGTAAAATAAGCAGTCGGAGTGAAATAAAACGCATAATGTAAAATTAAAGAAAAGTAATTAAAAATTAGTCGGTTTACGACATATACGAGTATATTTGTATTGAAAAGTGTAGTCCGTGTGTGTCCTGACTTTTGCGCCACTATATACGAGCGCACACACACACACACACACATTGAGGAAGAAGCAATTTAGGGCCTTTAACTTAAACTCCAAGACTATAAATTGGGAAGCAATCAGATCGCACATGGCCCCAAATAGAGTGGAGAACAGTTTTAGAGAATAAACAACAACAAAGAAATGCTAACAACCTTGGAAGAAAGACGCTCGCAATTTTAGAAAAATATGCTCCGAAGCCACAGCCAAAAGGAAAGAGGAGCCAAAAGAGAGTGAGGCGAAGTTAGCCAACTGCGGAGAGATAATGCAGGAAAGTAATAGAGAAAAACTGGAGGATATCGATAGGGAAATACAAATCCTATTAAAGGACCATAACGGAGAGGGAAGAGGAAAAGGCGGTAGAAGCAATAAAGGAAAATCTAAAATACTTCTATAGCTATGCGAAAAGGAAAACAAAAATGCGCGCCGCTATTGGGCCCTCAAGGAAGAGAAATAATGAACTAACCGACGATGTAAAAAAGAAATATCTGAAAACATTGATAGCCCAGTATAAATCAGTTTTCAGTACCCCAAAAAGTGACAAAGCGATACCCGGCATAGATGCATTCTTTGAAGAGAAATTGCAAAGAGAGTACATAACAGACTTGATTTTACCCAGAAGATGTAGCGAGAGCTATAGGAAAAATGAAACCATTTTAGCTGCAGGTCCGGACAATTGGAATGCATTATCGATTGAAAACTGTAAAAGTAAAGTAGCTACACATTTATACTGGATATGAAGAAGATACCTAGACAGTGGGGAAATACCGAGTATCTTGAAAAGAGCAAACATTGTCCCTATATATAAAGGAGGGGATAGAGATCTCAAGCAAAGAACTATAGACCAGTGTCATTAACGTCCCACCTCACCAAAGTATTTGAAAGAATAGTTAGAGAGAAAGTTTACGATTTCTTGGAGACATTGGAAAGATTCCACGAAAATCAGCACGGATTCCAATCAGGTAGATCATGCCTATCGCAACTAATAGAGCAGTACAACAATATCCTAGATGCACTGGAAGACAAGACAACTACGATGTCATATACACCGATTTTGGTAAAGCTTTCGACAAATGTGATCATGATATAATAGCACAAAAAGTGAAATATATAGGAATAACAGGCAAAGTGGGAAAATGGATCTACAACTTCCTCAGAGAACGTCTACAGGTCATCAAAATTCAAGGTATATCATCATCAGAATCAGAAGTACGCAGCTCAGTACCACACGGTACAGTATTGGCCCCACTCCTGTTCATTATCATGCTAACAGTATAGTAACATCTTTGTAGACGATACAAAGATTATCAGAAAAATCAGCGATGTAAATGAAGTAGAGGCCTTGCCGAGGGACACGAAAAAATATACAAATGGTCAGAAGACGACATGACATGACGACATTTAACACCGAGAAATTTCAGCTCTTGAGATATGGTAGAAATGAGGAACTTAAAAACAGGTGCACATCAGATAGACAGGAAATTCAAAGAAGCACGAAAGCGATCGTCTATGGGTAATAATGACCGATGATGCGAAATTCGAAACACAAAATCAGATAGCGATAAATAAAGCAAAAAGAGTCGCGGGACAGGTACTAAGAACGTTCAAAGAAGGGATAGGACAGTAATGATTCCCCTGCTAAAACATTGATTATACCAAAACTTGAATACTGCTCAGTTTTGACGTCCCCATATAAAAAGGAAAACTAAGCCAGAAGAAGCGCAGACACATTTCACAGCCAAGATTGATGGCTGCAAAGAACTCAACTCCTGGGAAAGACTATGTAAACTAAGTCTGTACTCCCTGGAAAGAAGAGATGTACACCATAATCTACATGTGGAAAATGATCGAAAAACTGGTACTAAACCCAATTACCATTCAAACAACACTGGAAAATAGGAAAGGCAGAATTGTGTAGTGTTCCCAAATTGAAGGCCCGACAAGGGACCTCTTCAACACTGAAGGAAAATGCTTGGTTGTCAGGGGGCCAAGACTTTTCAACCAGCTTCCAAAGGACCCCCAAACGTTACAGGGGTCAAAGTTGAAGTCTTCGAGAAGACTAGATGCCTGGCTCAGAACGGTACCAGATGAGCCGGGTGTACCTGGTTCTGTACAGTGGAGAGCGCAAGAAAGCAACTCGCTCCTCCTCCAAGCCAGACCTAGAGGCGGGGCCACCAGCTTGACCTTCGTGTGAAGATAAACTCATCACACGGAACAGCAACGAGGTTAATGAAGTGTGTGTGTGTGTGTTTATATATATATATATATATATATATACACACACACACACACCTTTGGTTAGCTTCTGCCCGAATTGTTCATTCTGACGAAGGTCAAGCTTTTCACTCCACCTTAGACCTACAGTTTAACGTGGAATCCGAACCACGCCCCATCAGCAGCCCAGCGCTTTAACCACTAGGCCACCTAGGGTACCCATTTATCTACCAGCCACTTTCTTTATTGTGTGGAAGGATGAACAGCTGGGTTTTGCTGCGCGCCTGCTGCCGTCGGGTCTCGAACCCGGTGCCGATGGATTCGTAGTAGCGACGCTAACCAACACACACCGAGGCGCATATATATATAACCAACAAATTCAAGTACAACAGATATATATATATATATATATATATATATATATATATATATATATGAAAAATTATTTCACGAAAGTGACACGTGAAAAATATTTATGATGAATAAAACCACGAAGGGAAAAGAAACACAAAGGGGTGCTCAAGCGCTTTCGTCTAATGAGACTAATTCGTGTTCGTGTTCCTGAGGATGTCATTAGACGAAAGCGCTTGAGCACCCTTTGTGTTTCTTTTCCTTTCGTGGTTTTATTCATCATATATTATATATATATATATATATATATATATATATATATAAATATATACTGTTGTACTTGAATTTGTTGGTTAACGTTGTGAAACATTGTCCGCAGTGATCCGACTGTCATATCGATGACTCGAGAAATCTTTGTTAGTAGTAGTTCGTCTGGAGGGTGTGCATTGCTGACGTAGTCGCCGTTTTTGTGATCCATATGAAGATCCGAGGTGAACTATGTTAAGTTTTAAATTGTCGAGACGTTTGTAAAACTCTTCCTGAATAAAGTATATTATCATTCTCCTCTACCATTTTAGTTTTTGCGTGTTTCGGGGAAGCATTGCGCAACGCCACAGTTAAAAATCAAGAGTGATGTAATTGCGCGTTTAGTTTACCAACGTTGAGAGTCACTCGTAAAATGTATCGTTTTCAAACTTACCATTCTGATATTTACGTGCTACGTTGTGTCATCGCGACGGTCTTTAGGATACGCAGGCATCTCGTGTCGAGACGAATGTGCGTGTGGCGACATTAGCTAATGGTTTCGTCATAGTTTGACTTTTTCATATTTAAAATCATTAAGTATGAAAGGAGCGATACGAGGAAGTGTGAGATCAGTTGGGTTATTTAGATTCGGTTAAATGTCGCTGTTGTGTGTGTGTGTGTGTCCCAACGAAATCGCGACACAATCTTTAGGATACGCACAATCCATCGCGACACGAACGTGCGTATCATATTAGCAGCGGCGCAGCAGTTTATCTTTATAAATGTGATTTTTTATCATGAAAAAGTGGGATATTATTAAGGTCAGGTTATGTGAGGTTTGATTAAATTTATTAGGGTTTTTAGACTAGATGGATGTCGCGATACGGAATTCAATGAAAATGTCGTGGTTTTATAGCTAGCCAAACGTACGTGCGCGCGTTTGTTTTAAAAAATTTCAAACGCGGTTCGCTCATCGGTCTTGACGATATTAATAGAGGTTAGGAGAGAACGAGTTAGTTTAGGTTAGGTTTGGTAGAGTTAACCTTTTAAGCGTTACTTTTGTACGGACTGATATACGAGATAACTCGTCAATAACGCTTAAGAGATTAAAGGTTATTAACTTTTTTCCCCAAAATAAAGAGCGGGTGGGGGATACGTATATATTACACTAATAGAAATTTCTGATAATTGAGTACGCCTTGCTTTTGGAACACACTGTAACTTTGACGAAATATGGTAGAAATCTAAAATTTAAAACCAAAATTAAGTTGGAGAAGGACCACCAGCGCGTTCAAACGTGTTTCTTGAGAAGGAAATGAAATAACGTTCCTGAAACATGGAAGTTCAACTTTTGCGTTTCACCCTTTTATTTTTTAAGCAGATTGTGTTTATTTGTGTGTATGTAAACTGAGAGGAAAAGAAAATATGTCCACGACCAAATAAATTTGGAGGGGGTCATACTGTCCCTCCGTCTGTTCGTCACACACTCGTATCTGTGGTAGCTATAACTTTTGAGCCACTAGTCAAAACTGAACGAAACTTTACGTACACATGTGGATAATCACAAGACGATGTCTCATGAGTCATGAGTAAGAAACTGGTTCCTGCATCGAAGGTCAGGGTCACAGATAGAGGTCAAAGGTCAAATGGGGAGGTCCATACCATAGTTTTTGAACCATTTAACATTAAAATGGATGAAACTTCGCAAAGATATCGATGATCATCACTCTCTCTCGCTCCAAAGGTCAAGGTTACAAACATTGGAGGGGACATTGATGTTCCGATATAATTCTTGTTTTAACTACTACCTCAACTGTTCTTTTTTCACAGCTTGACGTGGAACACATGCGCGCGCGCGCGCTTTCAAAGTTATGGTGTCACTAGAAAGCTATAGCTTTAAAGACTTGCTGTCAAAACCAGTACAGTTTTTACGTGATGTAATACACGTATGCATGAAGTTATAGTTATCTTTTAGATCTTCAGTAGTTTGTATGTAATTCTACACTTAAGAAATTTATGAATTTTTATTCTCTTGATGCGGGTTGTATTTACTTAAATATCTTTGTATTCAAAAACCTTTTTTTTTTTTTTTTTTTATATTTTACACAGATTAGTTGTCTAACATTGTTTAAGCACTGAGACCTAAACATAAATTTTGTTTTCCCATTGAAAAGATACTCGGAATTTTTGAAGCCACAACTTTCCTTTATCAGAAATTAATAATGGTATCCAGGAAAAAAATTATATATAAAAATTGAAAACCATTGAAATAATGGCTCTCTATCTTCTTTGGCTATCCCAGAGAGATATTGCACGTAGGAGTGGCGTTTCTCAAAGTAGTGTCCAAAACCATTAAAAGTCAACCGGAGACAAGCTCAGTAAATAGCAAGAAGGGTTGAGGAAGAAAATAGACGACAATAAGGGAAGGTTGATTATTGGTTAGAAAGTCCAAAAAGTATAGATTCAGGACCCCCGCAACTGGTCGCTGGAAATAATTTAACAAAAAAAAAAAGTTTCGTATTCAACTGTCCAAAGGCCAAAAGCAACTGAGAGAGGTAGGGTTGAATGGTGGCGTAACTGTCAGAAAAGCCTTTGTGAGGCATGTCAATTGAAATGGCAAGAAAACACTGGAATTTTGCATTAGAAGACTAGAAACGAGTGCTCTGGACAAATGAGAGCAAATTTGAAATATTTGGTAGGAAGAGAAGCGAGTATGCGGGAGGAGGAGCTGGACAAAGGATCAAAGAGAGCCGCATGGTGTCTACAATCAAGCATGGAGGTAAGTGTAAAGGTATAAGATGTTTTGCTAGTGCTGGAACTGGGGACCCAGTGAAAATTGAAGGAAACCTCAACAAAGAGACGTACCATCGTATTCGACAGCATCATGTCATTCCGTTAGGTCCTCGTTTGATTGAGAATAACTTCATCATCCAGCAAGATAATGTTCCCAAACATAAAGCCACAGTGTTATAAAGATATTTGAACAGAAAAATTGTATATGGAGTATTAAGAATAATGATTTGGCCTCAATCGAAGATCAACACTTAAATTGAAATTGTGAGATGAATTTGACAGAAAGGTAAAATTGCGCGGTCGAACTACCTCCACTCAACTTTAGGCATATCTACAAGAAGAGTGGAATAATTTGATACAGAGAGGGTTTGGAAAATTTGCCGAAAAGAATGCCCAAAATAGCGAAACTGTTAAAGCAGAAAGGATTTTTTTTTTTTTTTTTTTTTGTGAAAAAATGTTAGCGCAATAATTATTTGTTGTACAGGGTGATCGAAAAGTCTCTCCGCAGTAGTAATAAGATATTTACTTTATTGAAATTTTACATAAGAATATAAGAATTGTATAAATGTGATGACATATCATTGTTACCTGTTTAGAGTAAGTAACGTAGCAGGACTTAGCTTAGACTAGCCTAGACTTCGCCAATATTTTTTTAAAGATTTCACGATATCGTACAATTTTCATTAAACTATCTAACTTCAATAAAGTAAATATCTTATTACTACTCTGCGGAGAGACTTTTCGATCACCCTCTATATTATAGAGCAAAAATGTAACATAATTTCCATGGAAATGTGCGTCCTATAAACAGTTACCACTTTTCACTTACGACAGCAAACCTAACTAATATCACCATAGTTTTATTTTTTCCCATTGTGGCACCATAATTTTTGACTGCCAATTTATTATATATAGTGTTATGTATGGGAATAAAATAATAAGTTTAACTAATTACGGGTTATAAATTACCAACAAACAAAATTGATTCATGCAAAAACGATACGAATTTGTACGAGTAAGAATTAAAAATTAAATAATTTTAAGGTCGATTTCATGTTACGCGAACATTAAATTACTTTTGCTCTTAGGAGTGAAGTGGACCAAAGGTTAATGTAGAACGGTGTAAATCACGCACGCTATCAAAAAACGAACGGTTGTTGATACCTCAAGGGTGAATGATTGCTCAAAGGTTTTTGTTTACCCTTTGGTTTCGCCTGAGGAATATCCTCGAGAAGAGATTTTAAAGTTTAATTTAAAAATTTCTTTAAGAAAGTCCGGGCATAAGTGTAACGAATTTAAAATTAGAAGAGAGAATTAGTCTCTCTCGAAGCTTTACATAAAGCGGGTCCCGCGAAGATCCTGTGTCTAAAATGAAACAAAATTTAATTAAAATTCCTTTTGAACTTAACTGAAGTTCGTACCGAAAAAATATTGTGTGTGGCATAACGTTCCATTGTTGCCGACTTGAGCATAAATTACCCGAAAAACAAACTGGTTGGTTTAAAAATAAAATAAGACGTAAAAATCGTCTCTCCTTAAAAGTTCACAAAAAGAAAACGCAAAATATATAAATATAAATGAAAAGGTTCATTGGCAGACTATAGTCCATATAACAAATATTATCAATACAATGACAGTTCACATACTAACAGGGTTGGCAAAAACCCAGCAAAAAAGTTGGGTTTTTGCTGGGTTTTGTTTTTTGCTGGGTTTTTGCCAACCCTGCATACTAAGGATATAGAAATATATACAGTTGATTAGAAATAATACAGTAATGACGAAGTTAAGTGGAGCAACAGACAGACGTTTTCGTACCAAGAATTCCATAGCTCAGAGAATAAACGGCAGGACTCATGGATAGCTTGAATAATCGGGTTGGTTGATTTTTTGATTCTTTGCATTTGACTGTATTGAGCGCGTTCTTGTTACCTCCGGGAAGCTTGGGACATTGCGGGTAGCAAACATTTGCGAAGCTGAGCATCTCGGGAGTAATTTATGAGAGTCTAAAAGACCCGTATTATATTGTGTTAACTTCAAATAGTATGAATCTCTTATCTTAAGTTTTGGTTGCGAGGATTTAATCCCGCAGAAGGGAATATTTAACACTCAAAAAGGAAGTAGGTAAACATTGTAATTAAGGTATGCATTAGACTATTATCGTACGGTATTATACATAGTTAAAAATGGTAAATAAACCAGATAGGATTCAAATAATTCTATGAAACTATTATGTACCTAGCTAATAGGTCAAAGGGCCGGGTAGAGAAACAATTGTTACTCCGAAGATAATTAATTGAAAATTGTAGTATGTATGCGTTTATTCATATTAATGAGCTTGCGTTATTACAATATGGCTGTATTCAGTTAAATAACTACGAATTGTAGGAATTGTAGGTTAAACTTGTCTGACAATCACATTTAAATTGCTTGTGCATTTTACTTAATTGTCTTATTATCAAGTGTTATTCTTCAACATATTTTCATTACTGTTAAAGTTTCATTTTGCATTGTAATTGGTTTAGAAGTTTTGTGATGAATATATTATTTTTGAAAAGGGGTTTTTCATTATTCCCCTAACACGAATTGACATAGAAATAAGAATATATATATATATATATATATATATATATATATATATATATATATATATATATATATATATATATATATATATATATATATAAACCTTATAAACCTTGGGTTAAATCTCTATGATGTGGTTTAAATGAAAACGGTCTAAAATAAAGGTATAACCGATACCATAAATATAAAGAAATAAATCGCGTCATATAACATATACAGGGCGTCCAAAAAAATGTATATACACTTTAAATAATTATAAAGGCAGTGTTTATTAAAATACATTTCATTTTCAAAATGTAATAGAATCTACAGACATTATTTAATTGTTTTGTCAACGCCTGTTTTCAAACTGACGTCCGTTCTGGTCCAGGCACTGCTGATAACGCGAAGCAATGGAATCGCAAATCACGAAACATTTCGTTTGGTATTTGTGTGCATTCTCGTTCAATGGCTGCTCTCAATTCAGCGACTGTTGCAGGTTTTATAGCGTAGACTTTGTCTTTTAAGTATCCCCATAAAAAAAAGTCTAGTGGTGTGAGGTCTGGTGAACGCGGAGAGTATTCTACGAAATCGCTTCGTCCAATCCACATCCACATCGTGCCAAGTACCACTCGCAATACTCCACTCTTCGGTCCGGATCATCTTCATTAATAGCATGGACTAATCTTGGAATGTAACTTTTCCATTGACAGCGCTTCAAAATGCGTTGGACAGACGATTCTGAAATTCCTAGCTCACGACTCGCTTGCCGCACAGATTTTCTTGGACTTTGGTGATACGTTTCCAGTACTCTTTCTTGCTTTGTGGGGCTTGTCGATGTCCGTGGTCTTCCGGAACGCTTCTTGTGGACATTCTGAACAGTTCCATCGGCTTCAAACTTATCTCTAATTCGAGTGATGGTAAGTCGCGTTGGTGGATCTGTTTGAAACTCCCTCCTAAACTGTCTTTGCACTTCAACTGCGTTTTCACACTTCCAGTAGCATTTTAGAATGAATTTCCTTTGTTCAAAGCTTAGTCTGACTGCCATTATTAATTCTAATGGGTTTAACTTAGAAAGAAACATCAATTGAGCTATCAGCTGTTAAAGTGTGTATACATTTTTTTGGGACGCCCTGTATATACAGTATATACACATTTTTTTCATTTAGAATTTAGTTTATTGTCTTTGAAGAAGCGTGCACTTCAATTATCCTTCCGGACAAAAGTTATCAAAGATTATACTGTAAACCCAATAATGTATCGATCATGTATTCGCATCGTGTAATGTGGTATTCGTAGCGCATTCCGTAATTTCCTTTGAGGTCTTCCGTTGTATAATACAGGGTGATCCAAAAATAATTTATTGCCCTTCAATTTTGGGAACACCTCGCATCACTCCGTATCACCGATAGTTCTTGTTGCGCGTGTTTAGCAGTACTGTTTTTCGAGACGTGAAAGGTCTTCAACTTTTAGAATTTAGAAATTCCTTTTCGTCTATGCATACCGGGTAACCGAAAAGTTATGAACGTAATCTATTTGGTTCTGATGGAAAATATACCCAAGTTTCAAAAAGGCAGTATACTTACTCATCCAGAAAAAAAAAAAAATTAAAAATAGTTTTTACGTACAGATTTGGACGAGAAATTTGTCGCATGAGATGGAAACTGTAGAAAATATATATTTTTTAAATTTAAGAAGTGGGTGGTTACCTCATTTTTTCATTTGTTCCCTCATCTTGCGCGGATGTGTTTTTTTATACAAGCGTCGTTCTTTACGTTGATATATATATATATATATATATATATATATATATATATATATATAATTAGGCCCCAGTATGTTTTGAAGAACACTCTTAAATAAACACTTTTCTTTTTACTTAGATTATAATTCAGTGTATATACTGAGACCAATCTCTTGTGCAATAACACTTTTTTTTTTACTTTAATACCATTGTTCCTCCTGATCATCAAATACTTAATACATTTTTTTTAGAAGGATTTACTTTGTCCTTTGTTTCAAGAAGATTTAATTAATTTTATGCTTATTACTAATTGTGTGCAGAAACCCTAATATATATGTGTACAGTTGATTCGATTTGTTTGGGTTGATTCGATTCGAAAAAAAAATTGCGATTCGCAGGGCCCTAGTATGTATGTATGTATGTATGTATGTATTAGTTGTCTTGAACGACTGTTCAGGATTTACCTGGGGTTGAGCCCTCTGCAGCATCCCGCCTCATTTGGGGGATTTGCTGGAGTTGTTGTTTCTACTCTCATCCTGCCCTCGTAGCCAGCTACGCATGGCTGGTAAGGAACTTCACGCAAGAACTGTCCAGTTGGTTCTTAAATGTATTTAGGTTGGTGTAGTGGAGGTTCTTCAGTTATTTCGGCAGCACGTTGAAGTTTTGGGCATCTTATTCTGAGTATTTCAACTTTGTTTTAATGACCTCGTCCGACTGCAGGTGGAACAGTACAGAACGTACCGCTTCTTTTACTCCAGTGTTTTTATTTCATTTATAAAGTTTGGGACATATCCGTAGAGTATTTTCCATCTTTATATTATTGTACATCGCTCACGTCTTCTTTCCAAGGAGTAGAATTTCAGAAATGTAGTCGTGACCACTATTCTTTCTCTGTTATTTTGATGTAAAGGTCTTTTGTATAATTTCTGTTTGCAATATGTCTTGTTTTCTGTATAGGTTTGTGAGTACTGAATAATACTCAAATATTGGTAGGGCTAAACTCTACCATAATTTTGGTTTGATGTTTGCTTTTCTGCTGTGGAAACTGGCTTCAGATATATATTTTTTTTTTGGCGCAATGAATTGATGAAATTTCATACACATCTGTATGATCACAAGACTGTCTCTCACGAGTAAGAATCATGTTCTTACGTCAAAAGTAAAGAACACATTGATGTCGTTCCGACATCATTACGCCAAGATCCCTGACTTCTGGGTTTGGTGTAATCCGTTTCTTTTGTAGTGTTTAGTACCGTTTATCCTGTAATTCCGTGCTGTTACCATATCTTACGAATTGGAAGGGTTACATCATGGCCAATGTATCAACACCGCTTCCCATCGATCAGCGAAGTTAAGTGACGGTGGGTTTGGAGAGTACAGTAGTTGAATGAGAGGTTACCTAGAATACCTATTTATCTACCCACCAACCAGTGAACGGATGAACAGCTGGGTGAGCTGTACGCCGCCTACTCGCTGGAAATCGATTGAACCCCGGCCAGATGGATTCGTAGTCAGCGTTGCTAACGGCGTTACTAAGGGTGTCTACTGAACCTGGAAAACCCGTAAAACCTGGATTTGTCAGGGAACTTAATTTAGGCCCTGGAAAACCTGGAAAAGTCGGGGAAATACAAATATGCACCTGGAAAAAAAATATGACATGACATCAAAATGCAGAGAAGGAAATTTCAACACTCGCAGAGGAAATAGATGAATTAAAAAAGGTTTCCAACTGTGTGTAATTCTTCGGAGATTTATTTTTGACAAATGTTATGTAATGGCTTATTTTTTAATAAAAGGAAAATAGGTGGTAGGGCGGTACCACAAATAAATACCAATGTGTATTTTTTAGTGATGGGCCGATTAATCGGAATCGAGAATCGGAAGAATCGAGCATTTTTCAGGAATCGGAATCGGAATCGAGAGAATTGTACCATGATTTCCGGTTCTTAAAACGATTCTTTAACTTTTAATTGAACCAGTCTTGCAATGTAAACTTTAAAATTTAAATGAAAGAGGATAACAAATTTTATTTTTATTGTATTGTAGCTATACATTAAAACATGTATATCCATGATGTGTAATCAAGAAGATTAAAATGAATTGTTACAACTTACAGTTGATTTTTATTTTTAAACCAATCTATTATAATTTATAATTTATATTACCATACTCATAATGTAAATAGTTAATCTTACCAGAGTAAAATATGACAATTTCCAGAAAAACAAGTATAGAATTATATTTAAAAATATTGAGAATCGGAATCGGAATCGAGAATCGTATCGGAATCGAGACTTTTTAGTGGTATCGGAATCGGAATCGTTAAAAATTTTGGTATCGTCCCATCACTAGTATTTTTATTATCCTAATGTTCAGTCATAATTCATAAAAAACAAAGTATGTACCTACCTGGAGTTTTATTGAAAGAGAGTACCTGGAAAAGTCGGGGAATTTACTGTTGCAAACTCAGTAGACACCCTGTGTAACTATATACATAATATTTATTTATACGGTATGTATATAGTAACCCAAAATACTTCTATAGCTTCGCGAAAAGCAAAGCAAAAAAGGTGGACCACTATCGCACCTTTAAGAAAAGAAAATAATGAGCTAACCGATGATCTAAAAGAAATATCTGAAATATTGAGAGCTCAATATCAATCGGCTTTCAGTACCCAAAATAAAGACGAAGTAGCACCTGACAGAAATACCTTTTATGAAGAGAAATTAAATGGAGAATGTATAACTGATTTTGAATTTACCGTTCCTTTGTATAAAGTAATTGGGCGGGTGATAGGTCTCGAGCAAAGCTTTGTATAAAGTAATTGGGCGGGTGATAGGTCTCGAGCAAAGAAATATAGACCGGTGTTACTGACATCACATCACGCCAAAATATTTGAAAGAATAGTTAGGGGGAAAATGTGATGATAAAACCCCACTCTAATAGACAGAGTTTATTTCCACAACAGTTTCGATGCCCACTGGCATCCTCTTCGGGTGGGTTTTTATTATCACAAACTATATCTATTAGAGTGGGTTTTTTTTGTATCCACCCGAAGAGGGTGCCAGTGGGCATCGAAACTTGTGGAAGTAAACTTGTGGAGTGGGTTTTTATCATCACATTTTGACCTTCACGTAGAAAAGTGAATTTTTTTGCATTTATTAGGGGAAAATATATGACGTTTTGGAGACAGGAAAGATTCATTGAGAAACCAGCATGTATTCCAATCAGGAAAATCATGCCTATCGCGACTAATAGAGCACTATAACTGTGAGCAGTCACGTATGCTCTCAAACACACGCATTTTTACACACTACGCAATCTTTTCAAAATTTATTTAAAAAAAAAAGGGCATCGTGAGCCTCGGAGACCTTGATTTTGGCTTTCTTATAAAGGGAGGCACTTTTGCGGACACACGCCCTTGACCCCTCTTTTTTTTTCATTAAAAAAAAAAAAAAATTACAATTTTTTTTTCTGATACGATCCCTGCCAGAATAAAATGAGCAGCTTTAAGTTAAACAGTCGAGTAAATATCTTTATCAGGGGCCCCATGAAGGGCTGGGTCTCGTTTTAGCATAGGGGCTTTTAGTTCTTTATTGCTTGATATATTAACGTTGGTTATAATTAGTCCAAATTCAGCCGTTTGTCACGTTTAGGGCTGCCACAGATGTGGGAGGTCTTAGGTTTCGAAGCTGACGATGAATGAGTTTCCCGAACGTGGTTAGTAGTGCCTTTGTCGGGATTTGTTAGTGATGCAGAGGAAGAACCAGCCTTTGGTCTTAGGAGTCTGTACAGTATTACATTTGGTATCGTTCTTTTGCAGGTGGTGGAAGTTTTTTTTTTTTTAAGAATCCTTATCTGTTTAGCAGAATTAAAAAAGTCCAAGAAACCTTCGTACCATTACACACCACACACACACACACACATATATATATTATATATATATATATAACATTACACTATGGGGTGTAAACAGGATTTCTGAAATGTTTCATTATCGACTTAGACCGACGTGCGCCCTTGCGAGGTGAACTGATTAAAATTGAGATTCATTGTCGTAACGCGGAAATTGAACTTAAATTGCTTTATTGATACTTTGTTTTTACTATTTATTTACTTATCTGCTCGTATTTTTAGTGCTACTTAGTACCATGGGCTTCATTACTTTTATAATTGCCCAGATTTAATGTATGTATACTGCTTACAAAATTCATTTCTCGCCTCAACTCTTAAGTTCATTTGTGCGCTCTGTAAAATTATCCAACCGTAACTATGAACTTTTTATCGTACGAGTAGTTAAAAATTCTAACTAATTATAAAGTTTATATATTAAAATTGACTCTCTTTGAAGCGTTTACTTTATAATTAATCATAATTATTAATCATAATGTTTATATTTACAAATTATAATGAAGTACGTGTTTGTTTTATCTTATAATAAATCATCATTAATCGTATTTATGTATTACGTAAATCATAACTATCCATCAAGTTGTTCTATTGCAATTAATTATAATAGAATATTTATACATTACCTAATCGTCACTATCAATGTTATGAAATACTCGTTTTATCTTCTAATTAATCCGAGAGCCCAGTAGAGCCAAAAGTTTAAAGGCAAAATTAAATGGGGAAAAATAAATATTAATAGTACGATTAGCAATTGTATGGTCTTTTAAAAATTATTGGAGTGAGGTAATGTTTATTTTTACTAGTAAAGATTGATTGGTTAAAATTAAATCTGCGAAAATTTAAGATCTGGAGTAAAGAGGGTCGGCGAGCGAAAAAGGACCATAAAACTTGCCTTCGTTCCCTCAGTGATGGAACCTTAAACCCTAAAATGCGAGTGCGTTCTTTCAAAACAAATGACCTTGCGAAAAGAAAGAGTTTGTCGCTAATTTCGACCATAAGAGGTTTTCTTAATTGTAACAAATGTATTTCTCTTTAGTCGTACGTCCTCCGATATGAGGCTTCAGTCACTAAATAGACCATACCATCGTGGTTTGGGACAGTGTTTGGCCATTCAAATGTGGTCAACTTTGGCAAATTTATTTCTAAGTGAGAGTTCGTTTTTAGTTTTAATTTTTTTTTTTTTTTCGAGGGAAATAAAAACATTTCTTTTCAGTATGAGAAATCAGTTTCTCGAACTGGAAAATTAGATTTTTTTTTTTTAGTGGGGTGGCGTTTAAATAAAATATAAACCTATGTCTCATAATCTTTTTAATATTGAATTGAATAACCTTTATTGATAAATAAAATTTTTAAGTTAATTTTAACTATTTATTGAATTTAATTTGGTCCTTGAGTTTTAGGCTTTACTGGGCTCATTATCCCTATGTCATAAATAAAATAGGAAGTATGGCAATACCAATTGTTCCATGAGGTCACTCATCCAAGAAGGGCAAAATAATAATAATAATAATAATAATAATGGAAATTTAATATTTAAGGCTACTGCTGCCAAGGTATTGCTCACACTAGTTAATTTGTATTACTGGTAGCTAAGAGATTACCGTTTAATTTTTACTTCATACAATTTTCTATGCGGTGATAAACTCGTGGCATATTTGGTGACCCGTAAACTGAGTCAAAAGGTCAGGATGTTATTTTATAGGTCTAGAATGACGAGATACATTTGGATAGCTGGTTTCTTGTTGATTCTAAATACATATATATTTATGGGTCTAGTCATTATGAAATCGGGTTTAGTGGTGTTAGAGACGCGGGTGAAGCAGCAGCAGCAGCAGCGGACTCAAAATTCCAAGAGACTTGAAAAATCGATTTTTGGGGGGATGGGGTCGGAATTCCCTGGATACCAAATTGCCTTAACAATACGAGTCGAAAGGTTGTAGGCCATTGATTAACTCATGGAATGCCCCATGTAGGCTACAGTGTTTCTAAAGTCTCGCAACCCAACGTGCTCAGTATAGTTACATAATGGGTTGCGCGATTTTAGAAACATCCTGTCCAACATATTGCGGAACTACCGTGTTGTTAAAGAATAAATTATTTGTTTTGTTATTCTAGCATCCCTTTGAGGGATATCGTAAAATATGGTAAAAGGGGTCAGAAGAGGTTTTTAAAAAAAAAAAAAAGTTGCTCCCCAAAATACGTCGCATCAAATTTTTAACAAATTGTGGTCGTTTTTGAAGTAAGTAAAAATAATTAAAAAATATTAATAGTTTAATAAACATTGTTTTATGTTGAAATTTTTTTTTAATGCGAAAAATGTAATATTTTTCTAATTTTTTAAATTTTGTTTGACATTCATCATCATCATCATCATCATAAACTAATATTAATATAAGAAAAATATTGAAGGTCTCTGAATTAGGCATAATTTTTACATTCCAATACTTTCTATGTTGTAATTACTCAAGGTTATAATTACAACGTAAAGAGCAGGAAGTAGTAAAAATGTAGGTGCGTTTTAAAAAAATATCTCACCGACGTCCGTACGTGCGCGCGAAGACCCGGTTTCATATAGGTTTAATTATTCAATGGTACAGTTTTTATTTGTGATGAAGCTTTCTATACCCGTAATGTGGACAGACGCTTTTGATCGCTACGCTCTAATTCTTAACCTAAATTAATCACAATTAATCTAGTTTAACCCACAGAGGGGATATCAATAACGGTTATTCTTGGTTATTTGGGGCGAAGTAGATCTCTCTTTAATTGCTCGTCAATTGCTCGTCGCTACAGTGATGAAATGTTACTGAGGAAGTGGTATAGAGAAAGGTTCTTTAACTCGCTTGTTTTTCAATAATTTTATTATATACAAAATTGACTTCAGAATTTTCATAATTTAAAAACTATATTTTGATTTACTGTATTCCTGTTTTTATAATTATATGTACAGGGTGTGCCAAAAGTACCGTGACATGGTAATTATTTATTATTAATAATAATAGTACTACGGGTGTTTTAAACTGCATTCCCCGCAGATGCCTGCATATTGAAATATGGTATGTGATGGATCTAGTGACAATACGAAGTTTTCGTATCTTTTAGTCTTTACTGCGTTCTTAAAACCATCCTTCATGACGGCGTTTCCTTCTTCGGGTATCTCCTTGAAAATTTCTTCTCGCGTAGCACGAGTACTAAATCCACAGATATGGAGAAGCGTCAACACCTTATCTCGCGCATTCAGGGCCATAGCCAGCAGCTTATACCTTCGAATCTAAAAACGAGAGGAAAAATGTTGTTACTGCCACTGTAAATTTCGCGTTACAGGCATATTTTCTAGTATACTATCTTGTATTATTATTAGTGACTAACTCCCTTTCACAATCAGCCGTCATTTATGCATAACAACTAACGAGAGTTATAAGGAGTTACAAGGAAAAGAAGTATCTCAAAAGGCCTTGCGGCCCATACCGAGGAGGTACCAATGGCAACGGGTGCCAGGGAAAATTTTCTACACACTCAAATAGTGTGCAAGATTTGGTCTAACCTTTTTTTGAACTGATCCACAGATTAACTGTTCACAACTTCTGAAGGTAAACTGTTCCTCGTGTCACAGATCTTATACATAAAGTAATTCCCACACACACTAGTCCTAAACCGTTTCAAATCCAACTTCCAACCATTGTTGCGAGTTGGGTTATCATTTAAACTAAACATGCTTCTAAAATCGACATCGTTGAGCCCGCGAAAGAGCTTGAAAACCTCGATCAGTTGACCGCGCAGCCTCCGAGTTTCCAGCGAAAACAAGTTCAGGGCGCGTAACCGTCGATTGTAGCCCATATGCCTAACGGAAGGGATTAACTTTGTGGCCCTCGCCTGCACTCGCTCCAGCCTCTCAATATCTTTCCTAAGGGTGGGCGACCAGAACTGCACAGCATACTCCAGGTGCGGCCGAACCAGGGAATTGTACAGAGAGAGCACAATCTCCTTGTTCCGAAATTGAAATTGCCTCCTGATATAACCCAATAGTTTCTGGGCTTTCTTTTCCACCTTTACGCACTGTTTCGTAAACTTAAGGTCGCTGCTAATTAGCACACCCAAGTCCTTTTCTAAATCAGTCACCTCGATATTACTCCCCCAACATCGAGTAGTCCGATTTAGGATTGGCGTAGCCAATGTGCATCACTGCATTTACCCAAGTTAAACGGCATTTGCCATTTTTCGGACCACTCTCCTATCCTACCTAGGTCCGCACGCAGTTCCTCGATCGCTTCGGGCGTCCCAACATTGGCCCCAAGCTTGGTGTCATCAGCGAATTTGGCGATCCGTCTGACGATGCCACCGTCGATATCATTTATGTAAATGATAAACAACAGTGGCCCCAAAACGGAACCCTGAGGAACCCCACTAGTGACCGAGGCTCAACCCGAACTAACCCCTTTAATTACAACCGTCTGCCGCCTATTCTTCAGCCAGTTTTCAATCCACCTACCTACTTCCCCACCGATACCCAGCGCGCGCACTTTCGCCATTAGCCGGCGGTGAGGTACCTTATCAAAAGCTTTCTGAAAGTCGAGATAAAGTATATCAGTCGCCCTACTCTTATCATACTCACCAAACATGACGTGGAAAAACTCGAGCAAGTTGGTGAGACACGACCTATGCCGTCTAAACCCATGTTGGGAGTCCCCAAGCAGCTTGTAGGAATCCAAATGGTCAACGATCCTATCGGCTATTATTCCCTCTAATAACACTGCCCAACACCAATTTTGCTGATTTAATTCTAACACCTGTTTTTAGGTAACTTTGGTGTGCTGATTTAAAAAAATCACCTTAGTTTTTGCCTATCACGTCAGGTTTTCGAGCAATCAAATGCGGATATTTTGGAGATATCGCATTTTGGCAGGGTTATGCCCAATTTTTTTCTTTTCAAAAAATAAGTTTTTACATACTCAGAATCAGCATGGAAAAGTAAACAATTGTGCAGGGAGTGAACTTTAATATACAATAGTAATATTGACACATAAAGTGATTAAAAGTGTTTAAATAAGCAAAAAATGAATCCATATTAAAGCAAGCACGGGACCAGTTTTCTTAACGTTGTCTTTTTCTTGTTTTCTTAACTTTTCAGTACTGATAAATTTTCTCTTATAGGACTTCCTAGAATGAGAGATGTCAAGACAATTCTCTTTGCAGGCTCCAGCAGTAGTCAGCCATCATATGGGTATCCCATCTTCCTTGGTATCGTTCTTCCATCACTTTGATATCTTGGTGGAACTTTTCACCTTGCTCTTCACTAACATCACCAAGATTTTCTGGAAATTTATCCAGATGACTGTTGAGATAGTGAACTTTAATGCTCATGTTGCAACCCAACTGCTGAAAGTTTACAAGTAAATCCTTTACAAGATCTTTTAATTTTCAGACTTTTTGGATCATGACGTCACGCTCACACCTGGGGAAATCACAGATACCCAAGATTTTAATATGTTGTACATGACCTTTAGATTTAATGCACAGATTTGCGTATTCCACAGATAAAATTTTAACAGCAAAACAGCTGTTAACAGGTCTCAAAAATCATCAATTTTGATAAGCGCCCTTCATGGATCACCAAAATAGGCATATTGCATTGCACGAAAACCTGATGTGATGGACAAAATCTAAGGTGATTTTTTAAATCAGCACATCAATATTATCCAGAAACAGGTCTTAGAATTAAATCAGCAGCAAAAAATTTTTTTTTTGTTGGGTAGTGTAATCTGTGAATTTCAGTCCATTTTACGCCCTCAGCCCACAAAAAAAAACGAAAGACAGCACGCTGATCTTCTCTGGTGCAAGTTGAAAATGATACGGCCATGTTTACAACGCGATTTACAACTGAACAACCGAGTGTCAAGCAGCGATCTGTACGCTCAGTGACTGCAGCGCCACCAATGCGCAGTGTAAACAATTCTGGAAAAGAAGACAAATTGCGGATACTTTTTGACTTGCCCTTGTGTGTGTGTATATATATATATATATATATATACCCAAAAAATGTTTACAAATCATACTAACATAAGCACACCGGACAAAAAATTAGTCACCCCTCTCAGAATGTACCTAATAACGTGTGACGGCGCCTCTGGCCTTGATAACCGCACGAATCCGGCGAGTTTAGTATGCGGAGGTATGCCTGCTGGTTCAAATTCATCGTCACTGGAACGAGAGGACCCATTTCGTGGTACGAAAAACATCCCCAGAACATCACGGAACCACCTCCAGCCTGAACAACACCTTCGACGCATTCAGGATTAAAGGCTTCATTGGACCTGCGATGTACTCGTCGCCTCCCATCATTGGAGAACAAACAAAAACGGGACTCATCGGACCAAATTACACGTTTCCAATCTGCCGCAGTCCAGTTTTTGTGCCTCTGAGCCCATTTATAACGTGCCAATTTGTGACTTGCTGTTAACAGCGGCCTCTTCCGTGGTACCCTGTTCCAGATGTTCATCGCATGCAGTTCTGGTCGCAATGTCCGTTCGGAAATTGGTCGCTGGAGAACCTCATTGGTTTCTTGGAGCAATTGTTCTCTGGTTTGAAAACGATTTGCAGTTACTAGACGAGAAACATGGCGGCGGCCCCTATTGTCGAGAATTGTTTTCCGGCCACAGTTACGCCGTCGATTGTCAATTGATTGCGAACTACACCACTCTGTAAACTCGCTGGACAGTACGCGTTGACACACCAACAAATTGGGCTACTTCAGACATTTTGTGTCCGTGGGCTCTGCCAAACACGATGGCTCCTTTTTGCCACTGAGTAACGTCTGCCTCACGACCCATTTTGCAGACTATATCCACACACACTTTGTTCTTCACCACCTCACGAAACAGATCTGATCCTGTGTGCTACGTCACCGCTACTTGTCACTTACCAATGCTACATCAGCGCCCTCTGTGTGACCTTGAACTTCCTACTATCGGTGCTATTAGGGGTGACTAATTTTTTGTCCGGTGTGCTTATATATCAATAAGCAAAATAGGCGGATAGTAAATAGATAGCAAATAGGCTTCTTTAATGTTTAAATGTTCAAAATATCAGCCAGCAGCGTCAATACCTTCATGGTTGTGCTGCTTACTTTAATGTATTAAATGTTCGAAATGTCCGCCACTAGCATCAATACATTCTTGACAACGGCGCGCAACAGATCGGCATACTGTTCGGATTGTTCGGAGTGGAATGCTGGCACAGGCTATTTCAATTTCGTGTCTCAAGGCCTGTAGTGTCCTTGGTTTTTCAGCATACACAGCGTTCTTCAGAGTGCTCCACAAGTAAAAGTCTAAGGGTGTTAAGTCAGGAAATAGTGGTGGATACTCAGTACATCCCCTACGTCCTATCCATCTTCTAGGAAAACAAACTGAAAATTTCTAATGTCATTGTGGTAATGTGGTGGCGCGCCATCCTGTTGAAAGTAACACACTTCTTCCAAAAAAAGAGCTCTGATTGAAGGTACAATGTTGTCTTGCAGTATTGATAAGTAAGCAGCACCTGTGACAGTGTCCTCAAAGGAAAATGGCCCTATCAGTCCTCTGGAAGACAGACCACATCACACTGACACTCCTGGTTGATTAAGTGCTCGTTCTTCTGTTACGTTTGGATTTTCGGTGGCCGAGTGCACACAGTTGTGTCGATTGATAGTACCATTAAGTTTAAAAGTGGCTTCATCGGACCAAACAATGAAATCGGGAAAAGATTGTTTTTCATCACACGTGCAAAAACCACTCGCAAAATTCTTTTCAACGATCTGGATCGTCCTCATTAATTGCATGGAGCAGTCTAGGTATGTACGGTTTCCACTTTTCACGTCGCAAAATGCGATGAACGCTGGATTTAGAAACACCAGTCTCACGAGAACATTGCCTTGTAAACTTATTTGGAGAGTTTGTGAAGGCCTGTAACACGGTCTCAACGCTTTCAATGTCAGTCGAAGTGCGACGTCTTCCAGATCGGCCTTTGTTGACGTTTTGCACTGTTCCGTCAGTCTCAAACTTGTCACGTAATCTTGTAATTGTAACCCGTGATGGTGGCAATGTTCCAAACTCATTTCTCCAATGTGTCTGTACCTCAGCCACATTTTCCGTCTTCCAGTAGTGCTTCAGAATCCAGTTACGTTGCTCAAACGATAACTGCAATGCCGCCATTTTCTGTAACAAGGGATACTACTGTTATTTAAGTACAATACACCATTACTATACTACTATACTATTATTACTAAGTACTATAAATATACTAATACATCAGCGCATATTACTATCATCTAAAGTATATATATATATATGAAAAATATTTCACGAAAGTGACACGTGAAAAATATTTATGATGAATAAAACCACGAAGGGAAAAGAAACACAAAGTGGTGCTCAAGCGCTTTCGTCTAATGACATCCTCAGGAACACTGGAGTGAAAGGAAAGTTCGACAATATATAGGTTACAAAAATAAACATATATATATATATATTAGGGTGTCTCTTATTTTCGAAGTGTTGATTTTTTTAGGTTGCACCCCCTCAACCAGTTCCATTGGTTGAAAAAACATCACATATAAAATTGTTTTTGGATTGAACAATTTTTAGAGGTCGCCCCCGCTTATTAAAGTTCATAAAATATAGCTATTATTTATGCAATTAATATTTGAAATTACTAGCAGTTGTTAAGTATACTAAACATATGTTTTTAATTAATTAATCATCATATTTATGATGAATTCAATTAAATGAATATATTAGAGATAATTGTCAAGTTTGTAGCTGAAAATATTGCTTGATAAGACAAGATCAACCTGTTTAAACATGTTTCATCAAGAATGCTCCAGATTATGTTGCAATTGTTTATTTGTCATCATTCAGTGTTCTGCTGTCATAAGTAAAAGGTGTGTAACTGTGTATCACTATACTTCTTTTTTGTTATTATCAGATAATAAACTGTTATTTATATTTTTCACAATTATTTATACTGATTTTGTGTTTAGTGTTTGAAAAAAATTTAATGAATTTAATGAAAAAATGAAAATGAAAATGTTCTATGACAGTCCACTGGGATGGCAAGATGATGGAGGACCTCACCTCGCACAAGCACATTGATCGTCTCCCAGTACTTGTGTCACGACCTGGTGTTGAACAGCTGCTTGGTGTCCCCAAAATCCCAAACTCAACTGGAGAAGCACAAGCTGAAGCCGTCTTTAACTGCCTGAATGAATGGGGAATTACAGAGAGAGTAAAAGCAATTTGTTTCGATACAACAGCTTCAAACACGGGTCAATATAGTGGAGCCTGTGCTCTCATCGAAGCAAAATTGGGACATGATGTTTTGTACTTGCCTTGTAGACACCATGTTTTAGATTTATTGTTGGGAGCTGCATTTGAAGCAACATTGGGATCTACATCAACTGGTCCAGAGATATTGATCTTTAAGCGTTTTCGTGACAATTGGACTTCTGTTGATCAAAGCCAGTTCCAAACAGGTGAGACAGACACGATTACTAAAGAAGCAATTATCCAGTCTAAAACTGAACTAATTCAGTTTGCTAGATCCCAGGCACCTATGCTACGGCATGACTATCAAGAACTTTTGGATCTGTCCATCATTTCTTGGAGGTGTCCCCAATAAAGGCATCAAGTTTCGTGCACCAGGTGCCATGCATCGAGCTCGCTGGATGTCCAAAGCGCTCTATTCTATCAAGATGTGGCTTTTTCGAAACCAGTTCAAGATGACTAAGACTGAAGAACGAGGAATTCGAGATCTTTCCCTTTTTCTGTTCTCATCTATATGAAGGCTTGGACAACATCCTCACTCCCTATTGAAACCCCATTTAATGACTGGCTCCTTATGAGGTCATTGATTAATTATCCTAACAAAAAGATTTCTGATGCAGCTAAAAAAAAGCTCTCTAACCACTTATGGTACCTGTCTGAAGAAGCAGTTGGTCTTGCTTTCTTTGATGAGCGAATTACTACAGATGTAAAGAAACGCATGGTAAAGGCATTAGAAGATGAGTCCACTGATAGACCACCCAAGCGTCCTCGGATTCCTGAATCGACCTTCTGCTCTGGTGAAGGACTACACCAACTTGTTACAAGAAATACTAGAGAATTCTTTACTAAGCTGAATTTGCCAGAAGGATTTCTGAACAAGGCACCCAGCACTTGGACATCCAACTGTGAATATTTAAGGGCCAGAGCTATTGTTGCAGCTCTATCTGTTGTAAATGACCGGGCAGAACGTGCAGTAGCTTTAGTTCAAGAGCTGAATAAGAAATTGACAGTGGGGGAAGAGCAGCTCCAGTTCCTGCTCCAAATTGTTGCAAAACACCGCCAGAGTCACCCAGTTCCATCAAAAACTGTTCTTCTCAAAAAATAACCATCAATGAGGTCGCACCTTAAAATACACCATATTGTATAATCATTGTATATTAAATAAATGTTGTATAAGGAAATAATGCTAATTAAAGTATGTAAATAGCACTGGCATTTTGAATTTATCTCTATATAATAAACTAATGCTTTTTTTTTGGTAGCAATGCTTCATTGCTGATTGTATATAAAAAAAGAGCCAGGAAGGATTTTGGATAGGAGAAAAAGGATTGGGATAAAGAAGGATTGAGGACCAAAGGATGGATTATAACAACATCAAGGATAGGTTAGAAAAGGATCAATGATAAATAAGAAGGCCTATACTTATAAAAACGAATCAAACTAAAAAAAGAAGGAAAGAATTATGTGTATAATGAGCATAATCATATGTCAGGAGCTATTATGCCATGGTCACCATTTTTATTAGCCGGGGGCGACCCCTAAATATGAGCCAATTTGTGTCAAACTTTCAAATTTTAGTTTTTATGCTAAATGGAACTATTTTAAGGGGCGCAGATAAAATAATTCAACATTTCAATTTTGACTACCCAATAAGAGACACCCTAATATATATATATATATATATATATATATATATATATATATATATATATATATATATAATATGACGCGTTCGGTGGAGAAGGGGCGAACGCCACAAAATTCGAAAAATGAGTTTTTTGTCGTATAATTATCCTTTAAAACCTTTGCTTTACCTATGCAAAAAATTAGATGTTAGTCTGCACTCTTTCACGGTAAAATTTAGGTTTTAATGTATCTCAGAGAAATTCACTCCGCATCATTGCTTCACATTGAACACATCTATCTACTTTCTGGTCACTCGACAATGCCCTGTGATGCTCAATTTGGCCAAATTGAACAAAATATAAACAATAATTACAGCAATATTATTTACACCAAAAAAGATTATGTTACGGCCATAACTACAGCCGTTTCGCAGCGCTTCCTAGTTGTAGAAATGAAACAGGCTGATTTTCTCGATTTTGACGTCCTAAAAACGTGCATTGTCATTAGGAAATCAACAACTACTAAATTTACAGATGCAAGAAAGTTAATATTTGACTTTCAACACAAAGAAGGCTACGTAATATCTACTGCATACCGCACAACCCCAGATAATAGCCATCCCGTCAGACTGCAGAAAGGAAAAAAATCCTACAGTGTCAGTTTATTCAATCTAGCCCAGCAGACACTGCAACCAAAGTATTCCCAATTGCTGCCAATAACTAAGGAAAAAATAAAAGATCTCAAAGAATTATCAGACCTAATGCCTGCAACTGCAGTGAACTATTATACAAGATTGTTAAAGGAACTGGAAGAAACCGAAACAGTTGAAGCAGGTAATACAACATTCGACGAAGAGGACCAAATAATGGATTACACCAGTTAACATCAGAAGCTATCAATAAATAATATTGTAAAATTTCTTGGCGTTTTATTATATCGACATATTACAAAACAATATTTTACTCAAATATGTGTTCAAATTCATACAACATTTCAATAAACCGGAAAAATACAAAGGTTTAAAGTTTACAAACTTTAACTGCATTTTGTGGCATAATTCGAAAATGTTGCGTTCGCCCCTTCTCCACCGAACGCGTCATATATAGTAAGTATAGAAATAAAAAAATTGTGGGAGGAGCAAAACATTTGTACGGAAAAATGACAATTTTAGCACTTTGCCCGAAATTCAACATAAATTCAAATGGCTTGTTTCCAGCCAATTTTTTATAGTTATTGTCTGAATGGTAAACAGGTCACAAAAGAATAAAGAAATAAAAATAAATATAAATTGGAAAAAAATTACAAAATAATGCCTCAGTGATATATATGTCACAACCGAAATAAACAAAGAAATAAACCAACAGATAAAAAAAAAATTGTAAGTAGAGTCTACAAATTCAAGCTCAAAAGGAAAGTTTACAATCAATTTAATAGATGATGCCAAAATGATATATATGTCATAAAGAAATAAAATGAAGAAATAAACCAAAAAAAAAAAAAATTTGAAAAATAAATTGTAAGAGAGGCACCCAAATTTATAAGGAAAAAAATTACCAAAGGTTTTTTAGTTATTGTCTGAATCATGCATACTATGGTCACAAACTAATAAAAAGTACAAGTAAATATAAATTGGAAAACAAAATGATGCCTAGATGATATATAAAGAACTATAGAAATATATAAGGACATATATACCCAAAAGAATAAAGAAATAAAAATAAATATAAATTGGAAAAAAATTACAAAATAATGCCTCAGTGATATATACGTCACAACCGAAATACTGTAAACAAAGAAATAAACCAACAGATAAAAAAAAAATTGTAAGTAGAGTCTACAAATTCAAGCTCAAAAGGAAAGTTTACAATCAATTTAATAGATGATGCCAAAATGATATATATGTCATAAAGAAATAAAATGAAGAAATAAACCAAAACAAAAAAAAATTTGAAAAATAAATTGTAAGAGAGGCACCCAAATTTATAAGGAAAAAAATTACCAAAGGTTTTTTAGTTATTGTCTGAATCATGCATACTATGGTCACAAACTAATAAAAAGTACAAGTAAATATAAATTGGAAAACAAAATGATGCCTAGATGATATATAAAGAACTATAGAAATATATAAGGACATATATACGAAATATAAACGCAATTTATAAGGAATATATATATATATTATATATTATATATATATATAATATATATATATATACACATTTTAACTGCAAACACGCAGTATAATTAACGTAAAGAACGACGCTTGTATAGGAGAATATACCACGCAAGATGACGAGAGAGAACGAAACAAATGAAAAAATGAGGTAACCATTCGGGAATCGAACCCGGGATCTTCCGATTGCCGGTCAGATATGATAACCATTACACCACGGGCCTCACTCGAACAAATGCCGTAATTCTCCTACATACGCGCAGAAACCAATGCCCCAATAGGGCACCTCCCGCTTGCCGTACATTATATACATTTTAACTGCAAACACGCAGTATAATTAACGTAAAGGACGACGCTTGTATAGGAGAATATTCCGCGCAAGATGAGGAGAGAGAACGAAACAAATGAAAAAATGAGGTAACCGCCTGGGAATCGAACCCGGGATCGTCCGATTGCCGGTCAGATATGATAACCATTACACCACGGGCCTCACTCGAACAAATGCCGTAATTCTCCTACATAGCGCAGAAACCAATGCCCCAAGAGGGCACCTCCCGCTTGCCGTACATTATATACATTTTAACTGCAAACACGCAGTATAATTAACGTAAAGAACGACGCTTGTATAGGAGAATAATCCGCGCAAGATGAGGAGAGAGAACGAAACAAATGAAAAAATGAGGTAACCACCCGGGAATCGAACCCGGGATCTTCCGATTGCCGGTCAGATGTAGGAGAATTACGGCATTTGTTCGAGTGAGGCCCGTGGTGTAATGGTTATCATATCTGACCGACAATCGGAAGATCCTGGGTGGTTACCTCATTTTTTCATTTGTTTCGTTCTCTCTCCTCATCTTGCGCGGATTATTCTCCTATACAAGCGTCGTTCTTTACGTTATATATATATATATACACATAAGGGAAAAATTACCAAAGGTTTTTATAGTTATTACAATTTATTTTTAAATTTATTTTTTTTTGGTTTATTTCTTCATTTTATTTCTTTGTGATAGATATATATATATATATATATATATATATATATATATATATATATATATATATGGGGACCATTCTGAGTTCAATCCCATAGAGGTTTTTTCATGATACACAGACCGTGCATGGAACAAGGAACTCTTGTGGTAAAATTAAATCCATTATAGTCCCAATAAGTAATGGTAAATGACAAACACTAAAGTTTTTTTTTTTCATGATTGTTACCCCAACGTGGGCAACGGGTCACTCGCAAAGAGGCCCCAAAAATATAGCTTCCCTCACCAGCTATCTGCAAAGCAGATAGGATCCAGCTTTGATGTATTCAATTCGACGTGAATGCAACGGGTCTTTTCCTTATATTAAGGTTCTGAATATAGTAGGCTAGGTGTGGCTGTAACCCCTAGATCCTGTCCCAAAGCTGGATACTATCTGCTTTGCAGATAGTTGGTGAGAAGCTATATTTTTGAGGCCTCTCTGCGAGTAGCCCGTTGCCCACGTCGGGCTAACATCATGAAAAAGAAAAAACTAGTGTTTGTCATTTACCATTATTTATTCGGACTATAAGGGGTTCCAAAAAACCTTAGCCCCCCGATATGCAGCTTACATGTTTACTTATATCGAAATGGTTTTTAGTGATTATAAAAATATATAAAATTCTTTATTTATTGCAGGTATTAAAATTACTCAGCTGATAGTGATAATATAATGGCTTCTCAATTAATTGGTGATTCGGAGAGGCAACGTGTGATAGATCGCATACGAGCAATAACATTTCGGGAAGCTCGTGATGCTGGAGCCACCTTTATAACACGTTCATGGGTTGCCAGAAAGTTGCGAAGAAGTGAGGACTTCGTCAAAAGAAATTGGAATAAAACTTTGGATGAATGTGAAATGGATACAACCAAATCTGGGCACCCAAATTTGCCACTCTCTCAGGAAACAAAGGACATCATTGAAAGCGGTACGCGTAAGCGGAAAAACAGCTCTGCTAAACTTTCTAGAGAGATCGAAGTGTTGAGAGGAAAGATCGTTAGTGGTGAGATCATTCGACTGTACCGTCATAGGCAAGGTTTAAACCCTTGGCATGAACTTACAAAGCCAAGAAAAACAACTTAACATCGATGACAGAATGTGGTTTGCCCATTATCTTGAAGATTGGGATGTGGATGATTTCATGCATTTAGCTGTCTCTGATGAATTTTGTTTACGTAACACGTCGGCCTAACTACCAAAATGATCGAGTGTGGGCCACAACACCAGATGAAATCGATGACAATGAACATTATCGCGAATTATTAAAAAGTCCAGACTGTGTTGGTGTGTTTTTGTTCACTGCAAAGAAGCTCATGTGGGTGCTGAAGCCAAATGGTCAGAGTTGGGATGGACAGTATTTTCGTGATATTATTCTATCCTAGCATGTCATTCCTTTTCTAAGAAACCCAAACAATGTTATGGATGTCGATCAGGTCACACTTCTGCACGATAAGGCCCCCTGCTTTAAGCCATTAGCCACTCAACAGTTGTTGCGGAACCATGAGATCGATTTCTTTTGAAATGAAGAATGGCCAGGAAATTCTCCTGACCTGAACGTCTGTGAACACATTGGATCAGTTATAAAGGACAAGGTTGAATGTGTGTCGTTTCAAGAACCTGCAGCAAATCGATTTTCGAAGGATACAATGACGCAACACACTGAAACTGTTTTAGCAAATTTGCGTAACGATCAAGATCTATTCACGTCACTTTCGGCAAGCTACCCAAAGCGAATTCAGGCTGTCTTGGAAGCCAATGGCGGGAACACCAAGTTTTAATTGTTTCTCATTAAATGTAGGATTAAATTCTCTTTTGTAAGGTATGTTTAGTTTTACTGTACCTCTAATGGTTTAGGCCATGGGCGGGGGGCTAAGGTTTATTAGAGCCCGTAGTAGATTTAATTTTCTCAAGAGTTCCTTGTTTGGTGCACGGTCTGTGTGTGTGTGTGTGTATATATATATATATATATATATATATATATATATATATATTTAATATATATATATATATGATGAATTTCACAATTAAACACGTGAAATGAATGAGGTGTAGCTCTGAATACACACGAAAGGCCTTGGAATCGTTTTTCTTTTTCCTTGTGGGTTTGCATCATATATATATATATATATATATATATATATATATATGTGTGTATATATATATTTTTTTTAACTGCAAACAACACAGTATAATTAATGTGAAGAACGTCCGCACAGAGAGAGGAGAGGGAGAGAGAACTGGGAGGTGCCTCATTTTTCATTTGCTCCTCCCTCCCCATCTTGTGCGAATGTGCTTCTACACAAGCGTCGTTCTTATTATATATTAATAAAGTAGGTATAACATGAACCCCTTACTCACTCACTCTATCAAATTTAAAGTGGATATTATATCACACAGTGTAACGGATCGTGCATTCCATTCCGCGCTGTAGACAAAACAGGTTTGACCGTCAAACGAGGTTATTGGACAGCTTTAACTCGCAAATAATCGCCTGAAGTCCCTTCATGGTCTTGTAACTCAACTTCGAATTGCTACATTCAGTTAAATCTTCATCTCCGCGACATACACGCAGAACTTTTTTTTATTGATTTTTGTTGTTGTTATTTTTATGTTCTCTTTCATGCGCTAAACTTGTTACAATTTGACGGACGGAAAAGGAGTATGTGTGGTGATTTTAAGATGAAGTTAGGAGTGAAAAGGTGGTTTAATTCTTAACCAACGTTCCTCGAAGAGTTAATCCACATATCCCTTAAAAAAAAATTCCCTCCTCCAAACCACCAATTGCCATTCCTCAAACACTCGGACTCCCCCAAGTTCCAATACGTTGCCTCATTCGTGCTTAGGTTTAAAATTCCTTCCTTATAGGCGGACTTATTAACGCCGGCACATGCCCCACACCCGAGGCTTATAAATACTCTGAGCTAATTTCCAGCGTTCATTTTTGACGCGTGTTGATCTTTACAATTACTCATTTCTCCTTAACCTTTATTCCCTTTTGAATTTGAAATTTAAAACTACTTGGGCGGATCCCAGTTTTAGGGACCCCCACCCCCCATCTATTGCATTAATAAGAAAAATAAATGTAACTATTTAAAACCAAATTATATATATACAGGGTGTCCCATAAGTCCGGCATCATAGGAGAAATTCATATTTTTCTATTTCTACAAACCATAATTCATATGCTCGGGATGCCAATTTCCCGTCCACCATTCTGTTCAGTGACGAGGCTGTTTTTTATGGAAATGTTGAGGTAAATCGACAGAACACCCGCTACTGGTCTCAAAACAACCCTCACTGGTATACCTCTTAAAGGAACACGGTGCATCTCGGGCAGGGCTGTGGAGCTGGCACCAAAATTTCTGGCTCCAGCTCCGGCTCCAGCATTTTCAAATTTCTGGCTCCAGCTCCAACTCCGGCTCCGGCTCCAGCTCCTCTCACCATATATTAATGATTGATAAATCTCTTGAAATTGTACCTTGCTACTCATAGGCCATAGCAGGCAGCCACGCAAAACATTTTAAAAATTAAGCTTACTAGGTAGTTAAGTTTCTAAAATTAACACATTTCCTGAAAAAAATTAAGTCCAATTAGAAATCATTCAAAATAAAAAAAAAATAGCATAAAAAAAGTTTGTATCTAAATATGAACTCTGTATTGGGCTGGAGCCGGAGCTGACACATTTTTATCAGCTCCAGCTCCAGCTTCCCAAAAATAACTGGCTCCAGCTCCAACTCCAGCTCCACTCACCAAAATTGCTTCAAGCTCCAGCTCCAGCTCCACAGCCCTGATCTCGGGTGATGGTATGGTATTTGGAAGGATCGCATCATAGCCCTCCTCTTTTTCGATGAACATGTCACTGGAGGCACGTTCCTACGTATGCTCAAGGAAGAAGCATTTCCCAGTGTCTTGAACGAAGAAGGAAATTTCCCAACATGGTTCCAGCAAGACGGCGCTCCTGCACATTACAGCACCCAAGTAAGGGAATACCTGTACCAACAATTCCCTGGTCATTGGATAGGACGTCGAGGGCCTGTGGAATGGCCAGCTAGAAGCCCGGATCTCACGCCACTAGATTTTTATCTCTGGGGCCACTTGAAAGCGCTGGTATACGCAGAGAAAATTAGGAGTGTTGAACATTTGCGGCAGCGCATTATTCGGGCATGTAACACCATCAGGGCCGTAGCCAGACCAAATCAGTAGGAGGGGCGGAGAAATTGACAGGGGGGACAATGAAAAAATTTAATGTCATTTTTTGTGAATATCGAAATATACTGCAGAAAATTACATTCAAAACTATAACAAGTAAAACACCGTAGGCTAAATAAAAAAATTATCAAACCGATACATATAGATGGGCATATTGGGTTATAGAATACAATATTTAGTCTAAATTTAGTGTAAATAAAAGTCTAAGTTTTTTTAATTTTAGAATAACTGTATGCGGCAAGTTTTTTTAGCGAAATTCTTTAGGAATTCAAACATGTCTATTTGCTTCGTCCTCTTATTTTCCAAGGCAAGTAAAACAAGTTGGCTTTGGCGTTTTTGTAGCATGGAACGCCGTTGCGGTTGGTTTTCCAGGGGGGGGGCATATTATTTTCCAGGCGGGGCTTTGCCCCCCCTTGGCTACGGGCCTGAACACCATTACTCCTGACATCATTCACCGTGTGCTTGCTGACTGGGTATCACGTCTGAATTTGTGTATTGAAAACAATGGTGGACATATTGAGCACGTTCTGTAAATAAAAGCTTTTGTTTTGCCTTTTTTTATTATTTTTCCTATGATGCTGGACTTATGGGACACACACACACACACACACACACACACACACACACACGGTGTTTCAGGAGGAAAGGTCAATACTTCGGGAGGTGATAGTATCGGTCATTGTGAGAAAAAAAGTTCATGTGAACATGTCTAATTCTGAATGGTTACGGAGATATTGCTGTTTGAATCTACAAATACAAAAGCATTGTTAATGGTAATCAAGAAAGAAACGAATTACTGTTTCTAGCATTTAATGTTTAAACATTGCCATTTTGAATGGTATCAGATACAGAAATGACAAATTTGTTAATTTACAATACGTTTTCGAAAATTTCACCGTCAACCTCAATGCACTTTGCAACTCTTATGCGAAGATCGCGTGTTGTTCGTCTGAGTTGATCTTGATGTTCCTTTATGCGGGCAGCAGCATCCAAAATGCGCGCGAGCAATTCGTCTTGTGTATCCACCTTTCTTTTGTAAACTTGACTTTTCATCCACCCCTACAAACAATAATCTAACGGAGAGAGGTCTGGAGACCTTGATGGCCATTGAATGGACCACCGTGGCCGGTCCATCGACGAGGGAAAGTTTGACTTAGGTATTGCATCACCAGATGGGTAGAATGTGGAGGAGCTCCCTCATGCTGAAGGTACATACCAGCGCGTGTAGCCAAAGAAACATCCTCCAATAGTCCTGGCAATTCATTTTGCAGAAATTCTAGGTAACTTTGTCCTGTAAGACGATTCTCTGAAGTAACAGGGCCAATCAGCTGATCATCGATGATACCGCACCACACATTGGCAGAGAAGCGCAGTTGAAAATTTGTTTCCACAGTGGCATTTGGATTTTCGTCTGACCACCGATGAGAGAAGAGTATTGTTGATATCGTCACGGGTGAAAGTAGCTTCATCGTGAACAGTATTAAGCGAAGCAATCGGCGATTAGCATTTACCCAATGACAAAATTCCAATCGCATGGCAGCGTCTCCTGGTTGAAGGTGTTGTACACGCTGTACATGATATGGATGCAAGCCTTCCTCACGTAATGTTCGCCATAGTCTTGTGTGTGGTACACCGAGACGTGTAAAAATTCTTCGTGAGCTAGTAGTAGGACTACGCTCTACCAACTGAAGAATGTTTTCCACTTCATCCACATTTTGTTGACCTTCACGTTCAGATGAAACATGAGCGCTGGGAAGTGTACCAATCTTACGCAATGTGTTGAAAACCCTGGTAAACACACTTCGATCCGGAATTCTGCGGTTGGGAAACCGTCGACGGTATTCTGCAACAGCAGCTGTTGCACTTCCATCGCAAAACCGTAGACATACACCATATTTGCATGTTCGGCATGTGTGAAGGTGTGTGGCATTCTTAACACTGCTTCAAACACCAAACAATGTCACTCACAACAGTCAGCTGTCGATTGGCTTATGTTACATGCTTACATTACAGCTTACATGGTTCAAGGTTATAGGGAGGGAAGGGGGAGGAAGAGCTGCGCGCGCATCAGATTCAAACAGCTCTATCTCCGTAACCACTCAGAATTAGACACATGTTCATATGGACTTTTTTTTTCTCACAATGACCGATACTATCACCTCCCGAAGTATTGACCTTTCCTCCTGAAACACTATATATATATATGCAGTAAAATCAGAAAATAACACGTGATCTTATTAATAAGCAAACAACCACAGGGAAAAGAAACACGAATTCCGAGCGCTTTCGTGATATATTCACATTTTCAAGGACAATAAAATGTGAATATATCATGAAAGCGCTCGGAATTCGTGTTTTTTCTGTTTCCCTGTGGTTGTTTGCTTTTATATATATATTTGTTAGGTTAAGTCGTAATATTTTCGCTAGTTTTAACGAAAATATCACGATAAACCTAACCTAACCAAACAAAATGTAAAACTAAACCTTACCTAACGAGAATATCACGACTAAACCTAACCTACCTCAAAAATGTACGGAAGAAAACGTGTTTGCGCAGTGATCACGAATTTTAACGATTTATTTTTGTAAGAACTTTTTAACCATATGTAACGAGGGGGGCGGGTGGGTTGAACGTAAACGATCCACCAACGGATTAGTTAAACAAGACCAAACAAGTGGTGGTAGAGGGAGGGGGAATCAATCGAAGTGCAACCATATCAAGAAAATAATCAGCTGTCACGTGGAGGCAGTCGTGATGTACAAAGGTGGGCCATAAGTCGCTTTATCTTCGTATTATAACGAAGTTCACTTCGGTAAAACAACTTATGGCCCACCCCATATATATATATATATATATATATATATTATATAAATAAAATATTTTGTGTGTGTGTGTGTTTTTCAAACATTTTAATTACTTTGTATTTTTCTCTCTTTTTCAGACTTATGGGTAAATATTCTAAAAAACTGGTGAGCAAATGTATATATTTGAACATTTTACAAGCAACAGAGGAACCGCTGCTTGACGAGTAAGTACTTTTTATAAACTATTATTCTCACTGAATTAACAAATACATCGCTTATTATCATTATTATTATTATTACAACATTGGGCAACGTAAAAATGTTTGGGTCATTAATTTACTTTTAATACTCCATGCATATAAGATAGAGTTTCGAGGGAAAAAAGTTTGTCTAGAAAAGTAAAATTTCAAAGAATCGTAAAAAAAATTACTAATTGGTAATTAGAAGTAAATAGACACCGTTTGGTTTTCCAAAATAGTTTTTAATTTGATAATAAGAGTTAATAAATAATAATAAATTTGTTGAATGAATATATTTAGAATGGTGTTGCTTTGCTTTTTCCATTGCGTAAAGTTAACGCACCTTCTGGAATTCCATTCATGAGGTTTCCCATTTGTTCACGAGGACAATCATCGTGGTGTCTATTTACTTTTGTCACTCTTCTTTACGTATGTAGATTCGTACGTAAATGTCTCGCTACTTCTCCTCCTCCTACCGTTAACCCCCAGTACACATTGTATTTCTCGTATAATTGCGCGCGCACGTACGTGCACTTGGATTTTGCTTCACTTAAGCGCTTAATTACCATACGAGTTTGTATACGAAATACACGCAAAAGGAGATGATGATATTTCATGCTTATTTTAGTATTCAACAGTTAACCTATGTAAATATATATAACGTTTACGTAGGTTAATTGTTGAATATTAATAAGTATGATGCGATTATTTTGAAGATTATCCCGTACACCAGTGGTTTCAAAGTATGGATCGCGAAATATTAATCACTGGACCCCACTAGTGTAGAAAATTCTTTCTGTAAAAGCAGTTCTTTGAAATTACAAAATAACACCGGTCTGCATGAAAATCGATTCTTTATTTTGAGTTGTGATTCTGAAGCAGTTCGCTGCGCTGAATTAAAAAATGCTACCAGTTTTTTCCTATCACCCACAGTTTTAAAGTTATTAGCGAAACAATTTTGAGGCGTTTTGTAATTTTTTACCTTTTTTATCTTTAATTAATTTCGTTTTTTCAGATAGATAATTCTAACATTACGTCTTTAAAATTTTAATAATGGCTTCTAGAGGATGTACCCATAGTCCAGACATATTTTGTTATATTTGTGGTCGGTATGTTGTTGTAAAACAAAGGACAAATGTAACGACCTTCATTAAGAGAGTTTATCATGCTTATTTTGGAATTAAATTAGATCAAGACAAAAGTTGGGCTCCACACAAGGTTTGTCTTACGTGTGTTGCGGCACTAAGGAATTGGAGCAAAGGTAAAAAGAAAAGTTTGCCATTTGGGATCCCTATGGTATGGCGCGAGCCTAGAAACCATACCGACGACTGCTACTTCTGTTCTTGCAATGTTAAAGGTTATAATGCAAAGAATAAAGAGAGCCTTCAATACCCAAGTCTTCCATCTGCAATAAGGCCGGTACCCCATGGTCCAGAAGTTCCTATTCCCCGCCCACCCGAGAGTCTGGATCAATACAATTCAGATTCTGATTCAGCTCCAAATCCAGACAATGATGATGTTTATGAACAGTCAACAGCTGACCGAGATCCTCCTAAACCGTTAACCCAAGCCGAACTAAATGACTTAGTCAGGGATTTGAATCTGCCTAAGGACTCTGCAGAACTTTTGGGGTCTAGATTGCAGGAGAACAATTTATTGGCATCCGACACATACTTAGCTTGGTACAGAAATCGTGAGAAAGACTTCGTGCCTTTTTCGAAGAAGATGGTCCCTTGGTATTTTGCAAGGACATCACAGGATTAGTGTGCAAGCTAGGCATCGAATACCAAACCAGTGACTAGAGGTTGTTTATAGATTCCTCTAAAACCAGTCTAAAAGGAGTGTTACTGCACAACGGTAACAAATATGCATCAATCCCAGTGGCCCATTCTACTCATTTAAAAGAGACCTATGATAACATGAAACTGCTTCTGGAAAAAATTCAGTATCAAAATCACGGATGGATATTGTGTGGGGATCTCAAAGTCCTTTGCATGTTACTTGGGCAGCAATCAGGATACACTAAGATGCCATGTTTCATCTGCGAATGGGATAGTCGAGCACGTGACCAGCACTGGAAGAGGAAAACTTGGCCTCCTAGAGAGAATCTTACCCCAGGATCAAAGAACATTTTACATGAACATCTAGTTGAACCAAATAAAATCCTCCTGCCACCCTTGCACATTAAGTTAGGCTTGATGAAGCAGTATGTCAAAGCATTGAATAGAGAAGGTGAGTGTTTCAAGTACATTTGTTCAAAATATCCAAAGATTAGGTACGAGAAAATAAGGGAAGGTGTTTTTATAGGTCCTCAGATTAGAAAGTTATTGACAGACGATCATTTCCTGAACACAATGACCAATAAAGAAAAAAGAAGCATGGCTTGGTTTCAAAGATGTTGTTGAAAACTTCTTGGGAAACTACAAAAGCCAAAATTATGAAAGACTGGTGGAAAATATGCTTAAAAAGTTTTGCGCCTTAGGCTGCAACATGAGCCTGAAAGTTCACTTCTTATTTTCGCATCTTGACCGTTTTTCCGAAAATCTCGGAGATGTCAGTGAGGAGCAAGGGGAACGATTTCACCAGGACATCAAAACCATGGAAAGAAGATATCAAGGAAGATGGCATACAAATATGATGGCGGATTACTGCTGGTGTCTGCAACGAGATCAGCCTAACGCACAGCATAAGAAAACATCAAAGAAGCACCGGTTTAGTCGTCATTAGTCAGATCTACCTTCGTAGTCTTAAGTCTTTGGAATAAGTCCTGAAATGTTTGCGAGTAAAGAAGGTAAATATATTTTGTTTCTTTCAGTTATTTTTTTTATTTTTTCATAAACAAGCAATATGCTTGTCCAAGAGCTAGGAGCTATTTAATTCTGCTTTAATTAGGTTTTACTCTATCACCTAAAGATTTCGTGCTACAAGGGGTGTTGTAATACCTCATCTGTCCCCAAATGTTAACCACCCATTGATGGGAGGGGAGAGAGTATTTTGCTGGGAACGGGACTGGTTGTTATATATATATTTACCATACATTATTATGTAAGCGTTACTGTAGTCTATAACAACAAAATTTATGGTTTAGCATGTGCAATCCAATGCTGGTCTCGATAAGATGGTTCACATTTGGGGATAAATGGGCGATTTATGACACACCCTGTAGTAAGAAAACCATACGTGATAGGGAAAAACTAACTATATTTTTTAGATCAGCGCACTCAAATTATATAGAATCACCAACTAGTTTGTAAAAATCGATCGACAAGTTTTCAAATGTGTACTGGTGTAATTTTGAAATTGGTGCGTAAAACGAATTGCTTCATTTTTTTTTTTTATTTGTGAAGGAGTCGAATATTTGAACGAGGAAACGAACTGTCGCAACACACCCGCGATAGCATACTGAAAACATGCCACAAGTCATCTAGTACGTCATCGTTTTGGATCAGTATTTTCAAAGAATATCCATTGTTAAGTAAAATTAGTGTTCCGTTATTGGTGACGTTTACAACAACCTACCTGAGCAATCTCGCGATTTTCCACTTTGCAAGGTCAAGAACGAGAGAACCTAACCGACTGTTGAGCTACACCCGATATGCGTGTAGCGCTTTCATCCTTGGGATTCAGATTGGAACGAGATCATGGACAATAATAGGCAGGTCCACCCGTCACGTTAATTAAAACTCAACCTAATCTCTCTTATTTATTTATACTGTACAGGGTGTCCCAGAATTAACTATCTATTTCAATGAAATCGGACAAATTTTTTAAAAACACTTTTATTTATGTTTATCATGTTTAATGTGTGTTAAAAATGTATACATTTCTAAATTTTTTTCATAATTTTATTTTCGTAATTTTTTCATTATCTGGTCCAATGAAAGACCGTCTGAAGTCATAGAATGGCAAAGAGACTCTCCAAAAGTTAACGTGTGGCTTGGAATGACCAAATCCAAAATTTATGGCCCATTCTTCTTTGCGGAAGCAACTGTAACAGGTACCGTCTACCTTGATATGCTTCAGCAGTTTCTCGAACCACAGCTTCTTGATGATGGCATTCTTGATAATGTTGTGTTTCAACAAGATGGAGCACCATAAATTTTGGATTTGGTCATTCCAAGCCACACGTTAACTTTTGGAGAGTCTCTTTGCCATTCTATGACTTCAGACGGTCTTTCATTGGACCAGATAATGAAAAAAATTATGAAAATAAAATTATGAAAAAAATTTAGAAATTTATACATTTTTAACACATATTAAACATGATAAACATAAATAAAAGTGTGTTTTAAAAAATTTGTCCGATTTCATTGAAATCGATAGTTAATTCTGGGACACCCTGTATTTAAAACGGTTTTTCACGTAAGTTCGAGGTCTAGTTATTACTTAAGGGAAGTGGTTGAAACTTGCAATTGACCTTTATTGTGATTTTATGAAAATATTTGTCGGAAGATATTATTTTTAGGTTGCGGAGATTTTTTTTTTTAACTGGGTCTGACTCTCGAGAAAAAGGATTTGATAAACGCTGCTGTATAGGTTTGGAGAAAAAACAAAACTGGTCGTTACCATGGTAACGACGGTGCCAAACGTCGATGCACAAACTCGACGCCGGAGGTTTAGGGTTGAAAGTATCGTACTGTTTTGCTACTGAATTTAAAGATTGTATGAATGAATTCAGTGTCAGTTTGGGTTCCACCCTTCCTTGTACCTTCAGTTAGGTTCTGGTAGGATGAAATATAGCCTACCTGGAGAAGATCAGTAATAGAGGAACGAATTTATGTAACGTTCCTCATGGAGGAGCTGTTTGCAATTCGCTGCACAGCCAGTAGATACCATAAAGATAAAGGAATAGGTGTGAGAGACGCGAATATACGACCGTTTAAAGACTGAATATATATATATATATACATACACATATATATTTTAATCAGTAAGTGTGTGCGCGAGCTAGCATTTTAAAGCTCCTTAAAATTTCCTTTCTCGAGTGGTGTACAAGACACTTCACTCCACATGTTAATCTCATTTGAATATATTTTTAAGTCTTCATAATGTATATTAAAAATTAACAAATTAGTATAATAAATCTCATTAGTAATAAGTAATCCTATTAGTATAAGTAATGACGACAAGGTTGGAATAAGAACAAAATCTGGGAAACGACGGTAGGAGACGAGAGGGCCCGCGGTACATTTTCCCGCACTGGATGAATTTTTTTGTTAAGAATTTAAATTTTGATCCGACAAGTTTTGAATATCTACCCAAGTAACAAAATCGATTGGCCAGTCGGCCGTTATTAGACCAATATTGATTCGGTGATCCCCATTGGACCAAGATACTTTGTTAATTGGGTAAGGATACATACAACATAGGCTGGGAGTATCTCGAATTCTCAACATCCTCTTCGATGGTACCGGCAGACATCGACACATGCTCACGCTTTTACACCCTCAGTATTATCCGTTCAGCCATTTTGTACATATTTTATCCATTACATTTTTGTGAATTATTATTATTATTATTATTATTATTTTTTAGACATTATAAATGTTTTTGAGTAGATACGCACTGATGATGATGGAAAACCTAATTTCTGGAACGTCTGTTCATTGTATTGTTGTTTAACCATCTCCGCAACATCAAGTTCATGACAGAGGGGACCTACAGCTTTACGTGGGATCCAAACCAAGGGTTACTACTAGGGCATGGTTAATTAATCATTTTTAGGAAAAGTGATGAATGATGTTTTCTAATCAATGATTAACTGATTAAAAATTAAATACTTCTGAAAAGAGTAAGAAAGAGCTTTATTGTTTCTGTTGCGAGATAAGACCGAAGAAAACATTGTTTGCTTTAGTTCAAGAAATTAGACATGGGCGGATTAGACAGTTTATACATGCAAAAAGATACCAAATTCAAAATTCAAATAATACATTACAAAATTTAAGTTAAAATGATGCTGAAATTATGAGGAAAATTAATAATTTCCCATCATTTTCTAAAAATATTTTTTGATTAATGATTAAATTCGAAACACATTAACTGATTAATCAGAACCATGCCCCAGGCCTAGAACTTACTACATAATCTCAGGGGCGGAGGACGGTCTCCCATCCAACTACAATCTGGACCCAGTGCCGCTTAACTTCCCTGATCAACGGGAAGTGGTATTATGACATTCCCTACGACTCGCCCTACGTTTGTTCAACAGTAAAATTTCATCCCAATTGTTCAAAGCTTTGGTTCTTTCCTTACTGTGTTTTAGGAGGATTTTTGTCGCTCAGGAAAGCATTTTTTTTTTAAAGATTCCCTTCCTAAAACAGAATAACAGATATACGAATGAATAAATATGTATATTGATCGGGAAAATTGTGAAGCTTTAACAAACTAAGGCGACAAACGTTGAAGTCGTCGTACGCCTGGCATAGCTGCAGAACTGCATGTTGCCATCATTTATTGAATGCCGGTCAAACGAGGAAAGATTTCCTTTTCTGACATGAATAGAGGGTGGGGGGATGTGTTTGTAGATGGAATTGTTTCGCCTTTTGAAGCAAGTTATTGAATTAATTTGATACTTATTAATAGATTATGTAATGCGTGGAACAAATATATGATGCCGTCACAGTAAATAATTATATACCGTTTATGGATGGAATTTGTCGTACTACTTCCGCGTACACTCTTAACACAACCATGCAGATTTTGCTCTTAAGGGATGTTACTGCATTGACAAAGTAAGCTTCGTTTAATTTGGAATGTCGGCAAACTCTTCGAGAAAAATGAGTGAAATAGATATCAAATAGAAACAAAAGACAAACGTTTGCTGGTTATAACAGAACTGCCTGATAAGTTTTTTTTAAGTCGTATGTAACTGTTGAAATATTCAAGGAAATTACCAAAGATATGTAAATAATACGCACAATCTTTCAATGTAATAAAAAGATACTTTTAAAAATAAAATTTCAGTAACACTTATGTTGGTTTCTGTTGAACTTAACATTATGATTTTTACTAAATTAATGTAACCTAATCTACACTAAAATTATTAAATCTTAAATTAAGTACGTTATATTATATATATATATATAATATATATATATATATATATAATATATATATATATATACAGGGTGTCCCGTAAGTCTGGACCCATAGGGAAAAATAATAAATTACAAAATAGTCCAAAAATTTATTTATAATATATTTTTTTATTATTTTTATTATTATTTTTATTATTTTTATTATGATCTTACTCCGCTGGAGTTTTATTTGTGGGGCCACTTGAAAGCCAAAGTGTACGAGGTCAAACTTCAGAACATTTTCCACCTTAAAGCACGCATTGTGGAGGCGTGTCAAGAAATTTCTGCGACTGTGATTCAGAAAGTGCTGTCGCAGTGGAGATTACGTCTTCAACTATGTGTGCGACACAACGGCGGACACTTTGAACAGATTATGTAATAAATTTTTGGACTATTTTGTAATTTATTATTTTTTCCCTATGGGTCCAGACTTACGGGACACCCTGTATATATATATATAACATTACGGTTACAACTTCCTCAGAAAACGACTACAGGTGGTCAAAATTCAAGGTGTATCATCATCAGAATCAGAAGTACGCAGCTCAGTACCACAAGGTACAGTGCTAGCCCCACTTCTGTTCATTATCATGCTGACAGACATAGACAGTGGAGTAAACAGCAACAGTATAGTAACATCATTTACGGACGATACAAAGATCAGCAGAAAAATCAGCGATGCAAATGAAGTAGAGGCTTTGCAGAGGGACACGAATAAAATATACAAATGGTCAGAAGACGACAATATGACATTTAACACCGAGAAACTTCAGCTCTTGAGATATGGTAGAGATGAGGAACTTGAAAAGACTGCATATTATGCTCCAGATAGACAAGAAATTCAGAAGCACGAAAGCGGTCGACTTGGGGTAATAATGACCGATATACCAAATTCGAGACACAAAATCAGAGAGCATAAACAAAGCAGAAAGAGTCGCGGGACAGGACTAAGAACGTTCAAAAAGGAGGGACAAGACAGTAATGATTCCCCTGCTGAGAACACTGATCATACCAAAATTTGAATGCTGCTAAGTTTTGACGTCCCCATATAAAAAGAAGAAATTAATAAACTAGAAGAAACTCAGAGACATTTCACAGCCAAGATTGATGGCTGCAAAGAACTCTACTGGGAAAGACTACGTAAACTAAATCTGTACTCCCTAGAAAGAAGAAAGAGGTATACTATAATCTACATATGGAAAATGATCGAAAAACTGGTATCAAACCTCAAACTAAACCCAATTACCATCCAAACAACGCTGGAAAATAAGGAAAGGCAGAATGTGTAGTATTCCCAAATTAAAGGCCCGGCAAGGACCTCAACTCTGAAGGAAAATAGCTTGGTCGTCATGGGGCCAAGAATTTTCAACCAGCTTCAAACGACTCAGAAACGTTACAGAGGTCAAAGTTGAAGTCTTCAAGAGAAGACTAGATGCCTGGCTCAGGGCGGTGCCAGATGAGCCGGTGGTACCTGGCTATGTACGGTGGAGAGCGCAAGAAAGCAACTCGCTCCTCTACCAAGCCAGGACTAGAGGCGGGGCCACCAGCTTGACCTTCGCGTGAGGAAAGACCGACGCACGGAACTAAACAAGGTTAACAAGGTGTATATAAAGGGTGATCCAGAGAAATGGACCCAAAGAAACCCTGTAAACTCTTAAAGTATAAGTCCTTTTATAAAATCATACGCATCATTCGAAAGAGGATAGTTACAAGTTTGTACAGGATTGTATAGGTTTTGACAATACAAGACAAGATAAGATACAAAACAAAATAAAAGTGTTAGTTAAAACTAACCTTCAAGATGACTGCATGGACTGTGGAACAGCTGCGTTTCATAACTGAGCAATATTATGAGCATGGAAGAAGTGTAGTTTCAGCTCAAAGATCTTTCAAGACAAAATTGTCGTTTCTGGGCAACAGAAAATCCATTGAATATTACCGAAGTCCCGTTGCATAGTCAGCGTGTAACTGTTTGGTGTGGTCTTACTGCATCTCAGATCATAGGGCCGTACTTTTTCGAGGATTCCACCGGAAACACGGTCACTGTAAATGGTGATCGCTACGAAAAAATGTTGGCCGATTTCCTTATTCCTAAATTAAGAGATCTTTGTCTAGAAAACCACTGGTTCCAACAAGACGGAGCTACCTGCCATACCACGAGGAACTGCATGGCAGTTTTGCGTCAAACGTTTCCAGGCGAGTTAATCTCAAGATTTGGAGACGTTGAATGGCCCGCAAGGTCTCCGGATTTTTCTCCCTTAGATTATTATCTCTGGGGATATTTAAAGAGTAGGGTCTACAGAAATAACCCAACGACCTTGCAAGAATTGAAGGCCGCCATCACAAATGAGATACAGGCCATACCACCGCACACTCTTGCAAAAGTGATGCAGAAGTTACAAGCGAGAACACTGGAATGTTTGGCAACTAATGGAGCACATTTGAAAGGAGTCATTTTAAAAAAATAAATATTTCATAATAAACTTGTAACTACTCTTTCGAATGATATATATAGTTTTTATGAAAGGAATTAAATATTAAGAATATTTGGCTTTTTTTTATGGGTCCCATTTATCTGGATCACCCAGTATAATATGAAATTGAACTCGGAATGGTCCCTTCCTTGAGGTTCTTTCATAATACACACAGACCGTGCATGGAACAAGGAACTCTTCTGGGAAAATTAAGTCAACTATATAGTCCGAATAAGTAATGGTAAATGACAAACACTATAGTTTTTTCTTTTTCATGATGTTAGTCCGACGAAAGAAAAAACTAGTGTGTGTCATTTACCATTACTTATTATTCAAACTTTTTAGTGGATTTAATTTTCCCCAGAAGAGTTCCTTGTTCCATGCACCTTGTTCCATGCACGCATTGCACGGTCTGTGTGTATCATTAAAGAACCTCAGGGGACCATTCTGAGTTCAATCCCATCATGAAACGGACATGTTATGTGCCTTGAAAAGTGGACGCTCAATTTTGCCAGTTGAGGTTTAAGTTTTGGTTTTTGGCTAAAAATAAAGTGTGTCCCAGAAGTCTTGGAGGGGTTTTATTTGGCTATAACTCTTTTGTTTGGGGATCAAATAAAAAAAGGTTTGTAACACTTGAAAATATATTTATTGCAATTTTAATTACAAATTTAATATCTGGTAAAAATCTTAATTTTCATTGCTTAAATCTAAAATCGCATTAGCGTACGTTATCCGTCTCTGATGATCTTGTGGTTTGATTTCTTTAGCTTCTTTAGCAATTTGAATTTTGTACGGGTAAAGATTGATATCCTCTCTTAAAATTCGATGTAAGGAACTTCTTGAAATGTTTAATTCCTGACTGCGTCGTCGGACTGATGTGGATTTTCCTCAACGCTTTCACAAACCATCTCAACCCGAGTTGGACTTCGTCTTGTCCGAGGACGCGCAGTCCGTGGTTCGTCTCCCTGACCCTTTCCCCATATGAAATTTAGCGACGTACCGTCGAATAGCTCGATCAGAAGGAGCAGAACGTGTGTTGAATTTTAATCGAAAAGCTCTTTGAGCGGCAACGATGGGAGACTTGTTTGTCAAATAAAGTTCCACAATAGCCACTCTTTGTTGCACTGTCCAGGATTCCATTTTTATTAATCGCAGCAAGGATACTTTAATTGAAAAATAAAAATAAATAAATTAAAAAAAAAGTTATAGCCAAATAAAACTCCTCCAAGACTTCTGGGACACCCTGTACAATAGTTACCCACTTTTTCTTTGATGTATTCTATCCGACGCGAATGCAACGAGTCTTTTGCTTATATTGAGGTTCTGGATATAGTAGGCTAGATGTAGCTGTAACCCCTAGATCCTGTCCCAAAGCTGGATTCTATCTGCTTTGTAGATAGCTGGTGAGGGAAGCTATATTTTTGGGGCCTCTCTGCGAGTGACCCGTTGCCCACGTCGGGCTAACATCATGAAAAAGGAAAACTATAGTGTTTGTCATTTACCATTACTTATTCGAACTATAGTGGATTATTTTTCCCCAGAAGAGTTCCTTGTTCCATGCATGGTCTGTGTATTATATATATATATATATATATATATATATATATATATATATATAATATATATTATATATATAAAATTTTATTTATTTATTTATTGTGTGTGTGTGTGTGTGGCAAAAGCCGGGGGTAGGATCTCTGTCCAATAAAAAAAATTCGTTTACATAGAAAATAAGTATATAGTGTCAATAAATTGTTTCTATATTGTAAAAGTATATAAAACATTTGTCATGTCTGTCAGAAGACGTACCAGAAGAGTAGTGTCCATTATAATAACGATAGTAAAGAGAGAATGAGACAACATTGCGGAGAAAGAGAGAGAGAGGTGTGGGGTGGAGGGGGAATTGATGAGACGAAAAGCCTTTGATTCTACCCGGTCAAGCGGGACTGCGTGGGTTGAGCCACCCCACCCGCGAGAAATGTCCACCCATGTACAGACAGCAAGCGAGTTGGAGTGAAGAAACTGCGGAGTTGGTACAACAAACCTAACCTCTTAGAAGCTGTTTTGGAAAGAGAATATATGTGATCTTTCCAGGAAAGATCACGAGAACAGGAAGGTTGAAGGTAAGGGAATAATCGTGTGGAAGATTGTGACGACTAGGCAGATGAAGGAACCGAGTTTTTGAGGCATTGAAAGCCACAAGGTTTTTTCTGCCTCAATCAGAGATGGTAAAAAGATCAGGGCACGTGTACCACAGTCGTCCCACGCGAAGCATAGCGTCTGCTGAGAGGGACGCTTTGTGAAGCTGGAGAAGTGAAGAGTGGAATCATCGGCATTGGAGTGGATAGGACGGGAAGTGCGATTTAATAGATCATCGATAAATAAAAGGAAAAGAGTGGGTGACAGGACAGAGTCCTGAGGAATATCATTGTTAATAGCTTTAGGAAAAGAACAGTGGCTATCTACAACCGCAGCTGTAGTAGATAGGCCAGAAATGAAATCAGAGATGAAGGCACATATAAAAAGATAGAAACCAAAGGAGGGCAGTTTGGAAATTAAAGCTTTGTGCCAAACTATCAAAAGCTTTTGATATGTCTAGCACAGTAGCAAAAGTTTCACCGAAATTCCGAAAGGAGGATGACCAAGAGTCGGAGATATGCAAGATCATCGCCAGTCGAGCGTCCCTCGCGGAACCCATACTGACGATCTGAAAGAAGATTGAGAGGAGAGAGGTTTCAGCAAAAGGAAAGTGGGAGAGAATGTCTTCCGCTTTAGAAATGAGGTAGTCAGAGAGTTTTGGATAGCCTACCTCGTAACATGCAGTTAATAGGTGTCTGCAGTGAAGTTAATTGTTCATTGTACCGTAGGGCTACGTGTCCGAGAAACAATGCTTCAAAAATAATGTAATTTTTCTTTATTATTATATTAATTCATTTGTATAATATGAGGCCCTCTTAGGAAGAAGTGGCTAAGCGACAAAAGTGAAAAATGCCAGACAACGCAGTTAAACGTTGGACCAATTTGAAAGTGACGTAACTTTTGAAGCTATTTCGTCGAAATAGCTTCAGAAGTTGACATAAGTGAAATCTTTCAACTTCCCACTGTGCCGTTGCTGTTCGAAACTTTCTGGACGCGACCTTTTCTCGCCGCTGGATAGGCCATTTTAGGGCATATCATACTCAGGGTTCAGGGTTGAAATTTTGGAAAAACAAAGTGGCTAATATGTATTCCTATATAAAAATTAATTCTAAAATGGGTTTATTATTTGCAACTTTTTCGAAAAATCTAATTCATGGTCAAAATCGTGATTTTCTGATTTGAAGGCTGCCTAACGCAGCCTCAGGGCACCCAAACCAAAGCGCGCAGCTGTTCTGCGTATGATTTAGTCTAAAAGCTGCTTTTCTGACCTCATCTTGCTTTCTTGCGTGTTTCAACACCTCTGAGTGCTGAAAAAATGTTTAGATTTCGCGTAAAACTTAAGAATTTTAAGTTTTTCTTCAAAGAATAGGCGCGGCTCACCAGCTCTATTCTGATCGAGTAGCGGGGGACTTGCCACCTCCACGTGTAGGTTTACACGCCTGTTCTTCCTGGATCCTTGAAAAGCGTGGCCTCATAAGATCTCATATTATGATCTTATGAGGACTTTCAGCTCTTATGAGCATTAACAATGGCTTCAGCCTCTTCATCAGCCACTTGAACCTGAAAAGCTCTTAAGTATGTCCTGCTTCGATCTGAACACTGGGAGCATTTCTCGATGATCTATCCTGGCTCGCACCCACCCATCTCTCCTCTCGTGACCGTACACAGCTTGGGAAGCAGTTGAGACTTCCTGTACAGCTCTCTCGCAGGACTGAGTATGAACAGAGAAAGCGTCCACTTTGAGTGGAGTTTTCCTGAGATCCTCGAGCTCAGTTAAGGTCATCTTGCAGGTGAAAATAGGCTCGTAAATATTCTCTGATTCCCAGTTGATGAGATCCTCAGGTGAAGTGGTTTGCAGATTCTTTGGGATTTTTATGGGGCCTCACTGTCGTATCACCAAAGTCTGTTCCTTCTCTGATCTTCTCTATCTGGCTTACAGCAAAAGCTCTCTGATGCTCATCCTCACTGCACAGGAATGAAGCCAGGATGTTCTCAGGATGTGCGTGGTAAGCTGCTCTTATCACTGCAGCAGAGATGATGTTCCTGACCTCGGTAGTCTGGTTCCTCAGCAGCCTCAGGCTTGAAAAAACTTGTGCAGGACCAAATTTGAGGTGGTGCTTCACTTTGATGTCGTAGTACATTTTGAAGTAGAAGTTAAGGCAGACCTTCACGAGGACCTCGAGCCTCCTCAATACCTCTTCCTTCAGTCCGTGCTCCTTCATCCACAACAGCAAGATGGCCTGTGCAGTAGTCAGTCATCTGGATTGGTTCAGAGGTCCGCACTTGAGACCAGCCAACTGTGGACTGAGACTTCCAGACTTTGATGGCTTTGATCAGAAGATAGCAGTTGTGCTGGTCTGTGGAGAGAGATTTGACTATCTCTACTGGCAGCTCTATGATATCTTCAGTTCCTTCCACTGGTTTGAAGTTGAAGTTGACCTCAAGTTCATTCACTTTCTCAAGAAGTTTTCCAATAGGCCCACTGAAGCCTGACCGGGGAGTTACAGGGCCGTCCAGCTTGATGATTAAGTGCCTCAGGGGAAGCTTGTTCACATGGAGCTGACAGATCATCCAGTGGCACTTGCGACCCAGCATCATCTCCAATAGGGCTATGGCGCCTCCAGACCACCCCGTGTTGGTGTTGGTAGAGTCTCCTCCAATCATTACAAGGGTCTCGTCAGCTCCGTGATCCAAAAGCCACTCATGCAGCCCCTGAGGGATCTTATGAGCAGGCTTTTCTCCTTCCTCAGGTTCCTCGGGAGTGAAATGGAAGAGGTACTTTCCTTGAGGCTCCCACGTGATAGTGTAATGCTCCTCGATCACTTTGCCAGGATGAAATCTCCCTGTCACTTCGTCATATTTCAACACCTTTGTGTTTCTATCCTGCTTGCCATCAAAGAATATCCCAGAGATCTTCTCCTCCTCTACCTCTGCGTGAGAGCTTCAACTGATGAGGCCATTACTTCCTCCGGCCCTCCAGACTTTCATGCCATCTATGGCCAAGTAAGTTAATGTGTCTAAATGGCAACAAATTACGACAAAGGGTTAAAAATATGAGGTTGTGTTCAATTGAATATTTGGTATTTCAACATAGAACAGAAAACCGCAATTTTGAACATGATAACGCGATTTTTGGGAAAAGTTGCAGAAAAGAAAACCCTCTTAAAATTAAATTTACATAAAAATACATATTAGCCAGAGTGAAATTTGGACTCGGAAAAGTATGATATGCCCTATGGGCCATGGTGAACTGATAGCATGGTCACCTCGATCAACTGATTGAACTACTTTAGATATTTATTTATGGGGTGGGTATGTTAAAATAGTTTTGTATTGTAATAAACCTCGTAGTGTGGCAGAATTTAGCGAAAGAAACGGAGCTCACTGGACCCATTCCACAAGACCATCTTGCTAATGCTCTGATGGCGTTCGATTAATTATCGAATAGGCGTTGTAGCTACGAGTGATTGTCGTTTTGTGAACGTGTTTTAAACTTCGGAACAGTTTCGAAATGTAAACAACCATAAGTATTAAATACGTAGAGACTAATAAGAATATTGACCAGTTATTTTTTGGACACCCTGTATATTCAACAGCAAAAGTTATGATCCCAAAATATGTCAAAATAAGCTGCTTATATTATTTAATTACTTTTATGGTTATATTTTAAATAAAATTACTTCTTACAAACAATTAACAAAAAACCTGAGAACCACGTACCGCCAGTATATATATACCGGTATATATATATATATATATATATATATATTATATATATATATATATATATATATATACCGGTATATATATATATATATATAATATATACCGGTATTATATATATATATAGCAAACATTTTATAAGGAATACAGTTGTCCAAGCTATATATCACTCCGGCTTTCTTTTAAACTGTTTGCTCCATGGTATGAAAACGTTTATTACTCTTATTTCATTACTTACCTTTATTTGTTTTATTAATATATATATATATATATATATATATGAATTTCACAATTAAACACGTAAAATGAATGAATGCTGCACTCACAAGGAAAAATAATGACGAGGTGTAGCTCTAATACACGAAAGGCCTTGGAATCGTTTTTCTTTTTCCTTGTAGGTTTGCAGCATATATATAAATGTATATATGATGTCGATGATGTATAAATTTTTAAATCAAACTTGAGATTGTAGTTAAAAAATAAAATAAATTTCCATGATTTAGGTCAGTGGTCGGCAACCTCTGACCCGCGGGTCAATTATATGAAGTTTTTTTTATTTTAAAATGTCCCGAAAATAGTGTATTTTGATTTAAATTTTGAACACTG